>JALLAZ010000180.1:0-20369 GCA_036939755.1 Stephanodiscus triporus
CGGTGCCTGGTGAAGCATCGGAAACCATGGTGGAGTTGTGTTTGTGGGCTATCTACTGTACTTCTACGTAAATTAGCCTACCATAAAACACACGGTCATATTGTTATGCAGCCATATATTTTTGCGAGAAAATTTACCCCTACATACAATTGATCCTCCCACCTTGAGCTTAGTCCTACAATAGTGATGATTTGAACACATAGGTCGGTTTCCGCTTTAAAAGAGGATTCCAACGATGTGTGGGTTGCCTATGGTGTACGGTGATGTGTTTGCTGCAGTAGATGCACCATCTAGTAAATTGGCTAACAAAATTCACTAGCAAAAATAGTACGGTAATTCTACTATGAAACCCCCCTGACCATGGCTCATTCCGAAGCAGTTGCCTGGGAGTGCAGCGCGTGCACCTACACCAAAAAGGACTGCATGCGCCGTGACTGCGAATTGTGCATGACGGTGCGCCCGAAACGCTACTTCGTCGTGCCTGGTGTTGGCATGTCAGGGACTGCCCGGATGACGTCTGTGAATCATCATGAGCAGGAGCGTCTTGCTGCATTGCATGACGCTCCTGCGCTTGAGGTCGCCCCCGTGGCCGAGGAGCCCATCGCCGAGGGGGTTCCGTTGGCGCCCGCTCAGCGGCCGGTTGTCGCTGAACCTGCTCGTTGCGTTGTCGTCGAGCGCTTGGTCAGAACGCTCGTCGATGTTGTCGGGACAACAGCAACAAACAGGAGTCATTCTTGTCCCCACCACTCCTGCTGTGGGATGCCGTGTACCTCGTGCTACACGGTGTGATGACGTGCAAGGTTGGTTTTTTACCGGCGCACCTCAACTGTCGCGCAAGGGACTACGACGGGCTCATCGCTCGCTTAGTCTCAGTGTACACTGACCGCTGCACCAACGTGGTGAAGCGGCAAAAATATTGGCGCAACAATAGGTGTTGCGCCACGAGAATTGTGGGGGAGCATGTCGTCGTCTAATTTCTTTTGTTAAACTGTTTACATTATTTCACAATCATGGTAATCGATCTAAATTAAATTAATGGTTTAACGTTAATTCAAAGATCTAGTATCAACTTAATCTTAATAAAATAGAGATGCAATTATTGTTCCCACCCCTTAATGCGCAGAGCTTTGCGGGCATGGTTGATGCCGCCCGGATTGTAGATTAGCTTCATGTTTGTGATAATCAAAATGCTGGAGAGATTTGTGAGTGTTTGTGTTTTGTGGTACGCGGCCGATGAGATGCAGTAGGTTGCGTACACAGGACTCGGTACACAAAAGGGCGACAAGTGGTAGGTGCGCCAAAAAAAAATCGAAAAAAAACATACGTAGGAATACTACACACAGCAAAAAGGAATATTTTAGATACATGCACCAGAAAATCATGTCGTCAAAAAACATTAGCGCAGCGTGTTCTACGGTAGTTACAGACAGTCGTTAGCTGGTATGCAGATATGGGTGTGCCCGCCGCCCGCCCGGCCGCGCCCATCCACACACGAGAGAGAGACAACGAAGAGAGAGAAAGCCACACGCCTCGATCGGAGGTACTATACATACCATACATAAAATACTTCGTACTCTCCATTCTCTTAGTACGCACCAATGATGGCCGCGGGAGGCCCCGTCATCGAGGCGCGTCGACGGCGGCCGCGGAGTCGCGGACGCCGACGCGGCCTCGTCGGACGCAATCTCGTCGTCGTATTCGTCGTATTCGTCGTAGTCGTGGCAGTAATCGTCGCCATCGCCCTCCCGACGACGACGCGATCATCATCGCGATCGACCCCGTACGATCGCGCCGTCGTCGTCGTCCTCGCCTTCTCGTCGTCGTCGCGTCCGATCATCCCGTCGTCGTCGCGCCATACTGCTACTACTACCACGACGAAGGCGACGACGACCCCTCGCTCATGGCGGCATGGCCGACTGACGTCGTCGCGTTCGCCTTCGTCGTCGCGTTCGTCGCCTTCGTCGCGTTCGCGCGGCGGCGGCGCGGTCGTGGCGTTGCGCGGAGGGTACGGCGAGGCGATCGGATACTCGTGGACGGAGGATCAGTTCGAGATGGAGGTGAGGGTCGACGTCCCCCCGCGCACCGTGGCCTCCGAGGTCGTCTTCGGATGCACGTCCGAATCGATCGACCTGCGACTGCTGCCGCGACGGCGAGGGGGAGGGGGGGATGGTGGAAAGAAGGAGGAGGGGGAGGAGGTGGAGGAGGAGGATGGCGCGGTGGTGGTGCTCCTCGACGGCTCGCGAAGGACGAGGGGAAGGATGTGCGTCGACGGGACGTACTGGTCCATGGGAGACAGAAGGGACGACGACGACGACGACGACGACGGTCGGCGGGAAATCGTCGTGACCATCGAGAAGCACTTCGTGCCGACGTCGGCCGATCGGGGGACGGGCACGGTCACATACGACGCGTCGACGGTATTCGATTGGGGGGGCCTGTACGCGGACGAGTACGACGGGGAGGTGACGCGTCGGTCGTACGACGAGGCGGAGGAGCTCGACGTCAGGGAATACGCGGCAAAGTTGGGGGTGGACATTGGTGAGAGAGACAATATTCGTCGTGCGCGCGGGAAGGGAGAGAGAGAGAGTAGAGATTGAGAGAGAGAGAGTTTCGTTGATTATTTATATTTGCTTTCGATTTTCGTTCATGATGCGAACCGCCTCCTTCGTGCTTTTTCTACCCCTCCAGACAATATAGACATGAGCAAGGTGAATAAGACCATGTTCGGCGCCGGGCTGGGGAAAGATGCCAATGTCGCCCTCGACGGATCGGACGACCGTGCGGGGCGCGGAGGGCGACTAAACGAGGACGGTGAGGGATTTCATTTCGACATCGATCGGGTGACGTTGGAGCAACTCGCGAGGGTCGGGCTGGCCAAGGAGGTCGTTCGGCAGGCGGACGGATCGGAATACGAGTTGGGCACGGCCGGTAGCGTGAACGGAAAAAAGAGGGCATTCTCGATGCTGGGGAGGGACGTATCGGACGACGAGCTGCGCGAGGCCGGGATAGTGACGGGCGACGACGGAACTTTTACGGAAGGAACGTACGATGCAGTCGACTCCGTGTCCGAGGCCGACGAGGTCGTCGAGGATGAGATGGCAGAGAACGAAATCGTCGCTTCGAAGAACTCTGGCGTCGTGGACGTGTCTTGGACGACGGGAGAAGAAATAGTCGACGACGTCGGGATGGCCGAGGAGGGCATCCAAAACAGGGAAGACGCGGAGGGAGATGATGCATCGACGACGCCCCGGGATCCGATCGATATGCTGACTGTCGCTCGACTCAAGGAGGTCCTGAGAGCCCAGGGGCTAAAAACTAGCGGCACGAAGCGAGTGTTGAGGGATCGCCTTCGAGGTCATGTAAAGTCCCTGCTGCGGGAAGAGTAGAATACGAAGTTTTGGCAATGCTTAATGGACGGATCACCCTCGAAGGTCGGTGGCGCGAATAATGGTAATAGTGACATTGTCAGGTAGCATCCGTTTGGACTGGGCACGAGGTACCAATTGCAACGAAATCAATTTTGTGCTTTTTTTAAAGATAGACACACTGAATACATTGTCAACGATGTGAAATACACCTATGTTCATATGAAGTAAATCAATCACTCGGAACAATACATATTACTTCATTCCGTCCTGTTGCACAGCGAACTCAAGGCAACACCGAAAAAATATTTTGACCAAAATAACCAATCGATGGCTGCGGCCACACAGCGACATTATCGGAACGTAATAAGCCCGTGAGACGAACGATCGACTTTCC
Organism: Stephanodiscus triporus; assembly: GCA_036939755.1. Taxonomy (NCBI): domain Eukaryota; phylum Bacillariophyta; class Thalassiosirophyceae; order Thalassiosirales; family Thalassiosiraceae; genus Stephanodiscus; species Stephanodiscus triporus. Next base: position 3,763 of record JALLAZ010000180.1, read on the forward strand.
TCCCGATGAAATAAACCAACAACGACGACGGTCTCTCACCTGAAGCAACATCGTCACGTACGGGGACAGGCACTCGGCGTAAATCGGATGCCTCCCCACCTTCTGCGCGAGCTCGGCGACTCCCTGACACGCCGCCTCCCTCACGGCGTGGTTGTCGGCGTCGCACATCTTCGAGTAGTACTGACAGTCTTTACAATAAACCCCGAGAGTGGATTTGACGGGTGGACAAGTGGGTCCTTTTGTACTGCAAGAATCTATTCCGTGGATATTGTATCTCTATCTAGTTGATTTGCACTATTTTTACCATGTTTTGATCAAGAGTTCCATTTAACACTGGCTGCGTGTTGCGGAGCATTTTTGGTAATGCCATTTACGATACTTTCATTTTCGTTCCATTTAATATTGGATACTTTAATACTAACTCATAGGAATCAACCCTCGATCCCTAAGCATGAACGTAGCATCAGGATCACGACCTCTGAACCGTCGGAAAAGCTCATGTGGCGCCACAGTATTGCCGGTAGAGTATATGTGTTTCTTGCACCTATCAGCTGTCGTACGGTCGAAGATATCACCAGTTTCTTTGAATGCCGCAAAAGCATCAGATGCCAAAACTTCTGCCCATTTGTAGACATAGTACCCACTGGCATAGTTCCCCGATTTGAACAAATGTGAGAAGTGAAGAGGTCGGTGGCGCGGGACAATACCCTGTGGCATGCCTCTCTCCTTCAAATATTCATGTTCAAACTTAGTAAGGTTGAAATCGTCGCCGTACTCTGACAGAGAGTGCAGAGCGATGTCAAGCATTGCACAAGACGTATATTCTATGGTAGCGAATCCTTCATTGAATAGTTCGGATGCTTTGAAACGTGCTATGAGATCATCAGGTACAACGTTCCCGCTTAGATAATGCTTCATATGCTTCTTAAGCACAATGGGCTCGCTTTGAGGGTTTCGAGAGAGAAAAAGGTGATTGAAGAATGTAGTCGAAATAATTTGGGTGGATCTGGTCTCCACAAATTATACATACCTGAGCCACTGCTCGAAAAGCTTTGGCCGAGAAAACAGGTTTGAATGAGGAAAAAGAAAGTAATGGCAGATCCTTAAGATGATTCACGACAGCTCACCTGTGATGGAAGCTCCACAAAATCTTTGAGCACGCTTGTACCCGATAGATATTCATAAAAGCAATCGCTCAGCATAGCATGGTGACCGTGCCCTAGCTCATGGAAGAGAGTGATGCCATCAGCGAACGATAAGAGCGTGTGCGTGCTCCCTTTTGAAAAGTTGTTGCAGTTGATAACAATTGGAACTGCTTCTATAGGATCCGAGCCATCAGCCAAGTTTTTCTTCTGCTTTCGATAGTAACTACTCCAAGCTCCACTCCTCTTATGCGGTCGGGAATAATTGTCATGGAGAAAGATCGCGACGATTTGTTCTTCACCTGATCCATTCTCTTTGACCCTTCGCACCTCATAAATGTCAACGTCGGGATGATATGCCACTATATCCTCTCTTTTCACGTACTTCAAGCCATACAGCTTATTGGAAACGTCAAACGCGGCGTTGGTGACGGCACCGAGACTGAGATACGGTCGCATTTCCGACTCGTCGAAGTCGAACTTCGCCCGGCGATGCCGCTCGGCGTAATACCTCCAATCCCACGGCTGGATCCCCCCCTCCAATGCAATATCGCCCCCGTCCTCCGAAAGGAAGGATTCCAACATTTCCCGTTCTCTCCCTGCGGCATCCTTCCCCTTCATCCAAATATCGTCCAGCATTCTCATCCCAGCCTCAGGAGTGAGCGCCATCGTGTCCTCGAATCGAAACTCCGCGAAGGAATCCCTGCCGTGCAGCCCGGCCAAGCGTCGACGCAGTCGAAGGATTTCGACGGCGATCCTCGCGTTGTCCCTGCCCTGGAACAGTCCTCCCCCCCGTTTCGAGAACGCTTCATACACAATCCTACGAAGGTCGCAACGTGACGATCGGGACAGGAACGCCTCCACGAAGCTCCGACTCAGCGAAAGCACGTGATCGAGTGGCCCTTTCGACCTGTCGATAGCCTCCGATCTGTCGTTGGCGTATCACAACGGGCGACATCTTCTATCAATAGTAAATGGGCGCGCGAATTTTGGTTCGGCGGTAAGTCGGGGAAGTCTTCTCAGTGTCCCACGTCCCGGCATGGAGAAGAGCGTAGGATAAAAACAGTGAGTTACTTTACTCTACGTATCTACGATCCTATCCTGTCACCCCCCCACAATCCACATTTGAGTGTGAACAAAGAAGTTGTGATAAACGATGAATGTGTGGATTGTACAATCCATGCCCTAAAATCGACAGCCATGGGCTGTTGCAGTAATCAGACAAGATGGGAGCATGTACGCGTGCAGCTGCAGCGGTAATGGGGGTTGTGAAGGAAGGTGGGATGAAATGGTCAATGTCGACCGTGTGATTCAAGTATGCTCCGATAGTGGATTCATATATCGGGGAGTACATCGGAGGGATGTGACCAAGAAGGAAGTCGGCGTGTCGATGGAATAATATGGTTTGTAGACCTTTGGTCATATGGTCGGACATGTTGATAGACGTATCGATACGTTCGAGGATCATCAGGTCGCGTTCGATCCATTCACAGATGGAAAAGTATTTAATGTCCATATGTCGGGTGCGGGTGGTGGGTTTTTGCGCATTGCCCATTGCTGTGCAGCCGTCGTTATCTTCGAAAAGAACTGTAGCTGCCTCCTGTGGCACATGGAGATCTCAGAGGACGCTTCGGATGAAAAGGATCATTTTACCGGTGTCATAGGCCGCCATGAACTCAGCCTCCGTGGATGACCCCGCAACTGTTGGTTGGAATTGCATTTGTAGGCAATAGTGCCGCCCGCGAGGTGGATGCAGGTGCCGCCAAAAGATCGGCGGGTTTTCGGACAGGTGGCCCAATCGGAGTCGGCATATGCGTGGGCGGTAGTTGCGTCAAATTGTGGACGTCCGTCGAGGAGGATATCCTGGCGGTTGCTAGTGATGGGTGGAAGTGGACCCTCAGGGAGTTCTAGGCGTGGGGTGGTGCGCCAGAAGTAGAGACCGTCGTCTTTAGAGTTGTAAAGAAACTTCAGCGCATGCTTCAAGGCGTGGTAATGCAGCTCGTGCGGGCAGGAGTTAGATTGTGAGAGTTTTACACTGGCGAAAGCAAGATCCGGTCGGCATGTGCTTTTGGGCGCGCGAATTTTGGTTCGGCGGTAAGTCGGGGAAGTCTTCCGTGACCGCCGGCCAGGCGAGGGAGTTTCTTTTCCGTGTAAAAGTCTTCTAGAAGAGGAGATAAGAAGAGAAGAAGGGAGAGAGGAGAGAGCGAGAGGTCGATGGAAGGGTGTCGTCGGAGGAACTGCGATGGCGATGTCGACGTGAACGCGCTCCTGCAGATCGGGAGAACGTCCCTCTGGAGTGCTTAGATTGTGCAGACCACACGACAACCAATCCGGCACGGATGCAATGCCAACCACTCGATGTGACGGCTTACTCTCGAAGAAAATTGACCAAACAACATGAGAATTTTGAATCTAAAAATGTCCAGAGCCTCAACTTTATTTTATTCGGTGAACCGGCTAGCATTCACAATAACGAGATACCTAAAGGTGTCCACGATCGTAGAACTTTTGACAGTGATTGCTGGAACCGTACTCTGGCCGTGAATACTTGTGTTTCCAGGCATATTGTCCAACTACAGCGCTTGACGGTCTATCACTGCCTAATCTTCGAATGTCGCCTTTTGCGTGCTTTGGAAGACTGTAGAAACAATCTCGAGTTGACTTTGGGTCATATGATGCAACACCATCGTTGGCTCTGCTCCATGTGTCAGTTGACCTCCCAATGTCATACATGAACTTCGGCATTTTTAGACTTTTGCCGTATCTATCCCTCGGCGGGAGAGGAGCACTCCTAGGAATTCTTTGAAGAACCTCTTTTTCCTTAGCCCCGTCACGATGAGATTCCATGAGACGATTCTCCTGTTTAACCAAGCTCCTGTACCGCTCCGTTGTTTTCCAGCAGGTGAATTCTCCTGTTTTGCTCGCATCGTGCGATCCAAACCCCAGCTTTCGATCCGGTAGGGGTTGCGTCTTTGAATACTTTTCTGAGATTTCGGAGTATGGTTCTGAGTTGTACGTCAACTTCATGAACATGCCGTTGTCAGCATTCTTTTCAGTTGCAAGGAACGAGATGAGAAAAATAGCAACTTGCACCATTTCCCACCGTTACAATCGTACAAAAAAAAGACTAACCTTCGGGAATCTTTGGGTGACGAATTGTTTCTCCTTCCACCGCGACGGTAGCTTATCATTATTACCGCTGTACGGATCTCCAATGCTTGTGTACCCTTGAGGATAGTTCGGGTTGATGTTCTTATGTATTGTCTTAGTGCTATACATGTTGAGAAAAAATGTGAGCTCTGCGCACAAAAGTGCTCCTTATCTCGCCCCAAAGCTCGTTCTTTTTTGCAAAAAAACGTTTAGATTTGCGCTTTGTTTTGCACAAAACAGCGCTTTAGGCAATTCGAATATGGGGTCACAAACGGTTACCAACGTGGGACACACCAATCTGGAGGAGGAACATAAAACTGAACACGTGGTGTATTGTGTGTCTAACAATCAACAATGGATCGTGGAAGGAAGGCGATGCCAGTGCAAAACAAAGCTTGCATGGAACGTCACGTTCAGAGGTGTCAAGAGCGACATCAGCAAAAGGTCAGTTTGTGCTTAGTTCAGTTCCCAATAAGCTTCTTGCTCTGGCTCTTCCCGTGCTCATACAAAAATCATCATCGTTCCTTGCTTGAATAACAGCTTCGTGACATGAAATGCAGCATTGATAATGAATGCCCTCGTGCAGCATCTCACCTCAAAAACAAAGCTAAGAAAAATGCCATCATAGAAGAAAAATGTGCTCAGATTGAGGCGGAGAATAGACTCCTCCTCGAGAAAATGTCACACATATTGAGAGTACGTCCTCTTTTGAACGGTGTTCGACGTCTGACTTGCGTCACCTATCATCTGACACACACCTGCACTCTCTCGCCATAGACAAAAGGCGGCATTGATTGCACAAATGACAGTGTCAATTATTCTCACCCACTAAGCAAAGAGCGCCGAAAACGAGAGCTGCAACGTATCACCAAAGCGAACCAGAAAATTCTAGAACGAATTGAATGCGCCAGGCCAACCTATAACCACAAGAAGTGGGAGGATGAGGCGAAGAGAAATAATGATATATTGCAAAATATTTGTGAATTCAAGCCACAGCATGTTCAAGTTAACGACCGGAAGGATGAAGATTCCATATTTGGATACATGGACTTTTATGAAAGCATTCCAGAGCATTCCGGGAAGTAATCTTATTATTCATTGTGCAGGGACATCAAAACCTTTTCTTCTGCATGGGTGAAGAGTTTAGTGGCATTATTGGCATGTAAGACATAAAATAAGACCCTTGCCCGTTCCAGCCACCGCCTCGCTTTTCGCCGCTATGGCTAACTCTGGAGGTACCATTCAAGTGTCATGCCTAAACTCCATTCTACTTCATTTCCTTCCACCCACTGAATAAATGTAACGTCTCTTGATGACGGATGGAATCCAAATCCATCTCGTAACAACGTAACCATGTACACGGCCTCAAAACATCTGTGAGGTAGCACTTCGGCCCGTGTATGCTCGTGAGCTTCATGCTGCACATCTTCTAGATCACCCTGCCATTTGCGTGCACAGAAGGCATCGAGCGCGTGCGTCAGTTCTTCGATGCTTGGTGTGGGCCATGAAACATGAATCGGATGGTCGGGATCACTAAGTTCGCGGAGACAATCCAGCGTAAAAAAATAAAGGGATATTCCATAGAACTTCCCTCTTAGAGGAGGATGTTCAATGCCTCCCACCATATTTCTTTTCGTAGTTGGTTCTCGCTGCTCTTCTCTCGATATTGAACTTTCAATATTTTCATCATACAGCTCATCGAGATCAATCACATTGTCGTGAAATGGAATGAGGCGAAAGATTTGTTCCGCGCAGATGACAGCATTACCAGTACCAATAAAAATGTGGTCTCTGTAGCTCATTTCGTATCCAACAAATGAACAGGGGTTGAAAATTTTGGTTTCGTCAGCCTCTGACACCCAAAGGTCCCATAACCGTTCCCGAAACTGATCAACACCATAAGATAAATAGGAGGAAGAAAAGAAATCTTTATCATTGAGATGAGTTGGCAAAACATTTTCCTCTCTCATTCCATCGTATGAAATATCACTGTCACTTTCTCTCCCTTGATTAGCACCATGACTTTTATATTTGTCATTTCTGTACACAATTTGAGTTGAACTACCACCCATATCCAGCGCACCCAAAGGACCGAAACGCTTGACGTCGTGAATGTTATGTGAAACGTAGTGGTGTGACGGTCCGAAAATAACATTCTCTGCGTCTTCCTCACACATGCCGAATTTGTTTGTACATAAACCTTTATCATTGGCATTGTTCGGATCTGCTTTGTCGCCATCAGTCCTAGAGTCCACCACACCACCTATATCCGGAGGCACAATGACCCTCAATTCTGCATCCACCACTCCCCTTAAATAGTTGGCTGCCACCGCACCATAAAATCCCTCCCTGTCTCCGCTCAATGTCATGACGTCATCTCTTTTCAAATTTGTAAAGACGAAACGACCATTAACCGCCTGTTCCATTAATCCCATGTACAAGGCATCGTAGACACGAGATTGATCCTCTAGAGTCAACAGACGCATGCCGGCAGTGGCCGCGATGCGCACGGGAGTAGATGCATGGAACTCGTGTGGGATAACTATGGAAGCATAGTCAAATAGGGGGAGCATGTGATGCGCTACATGAGTGGAATTGAGTGGCTCTTTCTGACCATTGATTCGACTATTGCTGTCTCCTTCACTGTCATCATCTAATGAGGGTGGTGCAAATGCAGAAAGTGGAGTCCAAGCTTTGGAAGATCCACGACGAAGACATTCAGTTCTACTGACATCGCTATTATTATTTGTGTCTTTATCCGCAGACGAGGTGATGTCGTTGGAACGGTCGACAGTATTGGCGTTGGTGGTTGTGACGAGCTCAAAAATATGTAACCTAGATCCCGTCGATCCTGCATCAATTACCTGCCAAGTTCCAAGGGTTGACATGAATTAATTGAACATGCGTGAATAATGGCGACACAAAAAACATCGCAGGAAAAGACCAAAGTGGGGGTGAACAAAACGTACTATTCGAAACGGAGAGGGAATATTCTGTCCCGTTGTCACACTCTCCTCCTCGTGTCTATTCGTCTGTATTATTTCCGAGGCAATCTGCGGAGCCAGTACCAAAACTAGAAACAAAAATGGAATGGCACGCATGCTAGAGACGCCCGGCTGTTGTTTGGCGAGTGATGTCATGCATTCCTGCAGATTCAATAATGCTTCCTGGCGGCCGACTGTGTCGAACCGCAGGTCACGGTCTTCGTCTACGCTCTCTCTTCGGAGAGATTCTCCTCGCTCCCGCCTGGATATGCGCCATCGAGATTATTAGGCAGGTATGGTACGTAGGCAAATAGGTGAGTACATACTTCCTACTTACTGGTACTGGAGACGTAATACTCTACAATACTCTAGAGGAGTACTATTACACCTAAAAAACTCTCTCTCCTTTCATGCACCCACGGACACTTTCGACGGGCGGAAGCAGAAGAACAACTCACAAGCAAATAATGGAGACGGGCAAACCAGTCGCTGTTCTCGCGGGATGGCTCGGCTGCCAGCCTCAGAATCTCCGCCGCTACAGTGATATGTACGATCGATATGGGTGGGCTACTGTTATTGGGATTGGAAGTCCGCGGTCGGTGGTTGCAGCGATGACGGAGGGGCCAACCTCTTGCCAGACATCACAATCAGATATGAAGAGTCTGGCGATCACTTTATTGAGAGAGCTGCAGACTATTCAACCTCCGCACTTTGTATTTCACATATTTTCGAACAACGGATGCTTTCTTTGGGAATGGATTCGATTTCTATTGTTTGAACAATCGTCGTCGTCGTCATGTTTTGATTCCACCGTCGATATTCATAATCTCAAGCGAAAACTGATCGGTGTTGTATTCGACTCGGCACCAGCATATTATGATGGAAAAATAGACACACTTCAATCAGCGCTAAGATATGTTCCATCATCAATGGAAAGAAAACATCTATTGAAAATTTCATCAACACTCGATCCCCGCGTGGTGAAACAGCGCTTCGACGACTTCTGGAGCGGTCTTTGCAATGACTTAACGGATACCCCACAAATCTATATATATAGCCAAAGTGATAAACTCGCATCTGCGAAAGAAATAGAGAGATTGATCGCATTCAGAACTGACAAAAGAGAGACGAGAAATATTTGGAAGCACGTATTTTTGCATTCAGAGCATTGTGGTCATATACAGAAACATCCCGAGGTGTATTATAGGGTAATCGAACAATTTTTGAGCTTTTGCATAGGCCAGGGTCGTGACATATTGTGTTACAATTTGGAGTACAGCTTTTCTGAAAGGTCGAGACTTTGATATGGTATCATCGGGCATTCCAATCCAAGCTTCAGAGCGCATAACGCTGTGTCCTAACAAGCACGATTGTAATAGATTTACTTATTCTTTTACCCAATAGCATGTCAACTATTCAGAACCAACATGCCGAAAAACTATTCTGCTCACACTAACGGTGATGTCGTCCCGGTAGTGCAGACCCGGGGATGCTCTTATCCACAGTCGACTTGCTTCTCGTATTAATCGTTCGCATGCCTCAAGTGGAGCTATATTATGGCCTAAACTTTCGCTTCCGTGCAGGTGGTCGCCAAACAAGCTATGGCCTAGGTATGTCGCCACTGTCTCCGGGGCTATTACGTCATAGATACCATCAGTCGCGGATATTGCAAAAAACTGCAATTGATTTAAGTCGTGAGAGTTTGCCAAACGACCAAGGTGGGATCAATTATAGAAGTTGCTGATTATACTCACCCCAGTATCTCGTTGTTGCTCGCGATCAAAGTGGTCATTTACATCCCACACATCAATCTCAGGTTTAGCTGTGATTCCTATACGCTTGCCATCGTAATCACCAATACTGCGTGACATCGCCAAGGCCAGGCTCGAAAACGGATTACCCGCGGCACTTGGGATAATCACTCTGCTCGTTTCTTGTATCGTATCGCTGGCGCTAGTGTGTCCTTGGAAAAGAAGCGATTGTGGGATAATGACACTCCCACCTGCGTTTTCGATTCGTTGTCGTTCGTCGGGAAGATGAGGCTTGTGTTTTCTATTCTGGTACATTATCACAGATTTCCTATTTGTTTTGGAATATGCACAAATGATGGTTGTTGAGTCGCCAGCATTCGCCACATAAACTTTCGGACCCGATCCAGGATAGAAGAGCACGCTGGCAGTACTCCCCGCACTACCCTTCACGGGCTCTTTGGAATCGACTTCGAAAAACGCCTCCGTAAGTACTTCCCCGATGTACGTTGCGTTGGGAAGTTTTTCTAAAGGAAGGGTACTTTGCTTCTCCCGCATAATCCTCGTCAAAATTTTGGGGAATTCGAGCGATAGGTGGTGCGATACTTCGTGACCTCGTGAGCCATGTCCATCGAAGATTCCCATAAGCAAAGCTGAGGTCTGCGGATCTCCATCGGTAGATCCCATGGCATACATTAAATTGACAATGATGGATCTGTCCTGATTTGGCAAATTCCCCGGTTTATAACCCTTTCTTGTTAATGAGGCGCTGTCGACCTCTTTCGTCGGAGGGTTGTGTTTTCTCATGTCGAAAATCACAGAATTGAATGTGGGACGATCCGTCAACAGAGAAGCGGTTTGTTCTCCGAACGGTATCATCATCATTCCAACGAAATCCGTAGCCTCTTCTCTCAATAGAGTCGACAGATCAACGTGGGGAAATTGAATGGTTCCTGAATGCACGCGATTGTGGGATGAACTACGTGATGCAGAGGTTCTATGCAATAGATATTCATCCCCCAATCGATACGTTCCGGTGGGAGTTGTTCGACCATAGTCAAGTGACTGGCTGCCAATTGTTTCTAGAAGTTTCGAGAGGGGTAGCAAGCGTTCTCCTTCCTCCGTCTCCGTCCTAAAAGTCTCCTGGGGGTGCATGTATTTCGATGATGAGCGAAGTAGTGGTGTGGATCGCATGAACGCGCTCGCTGCTATAATTAGAGATGCAAGGCCCAGCGTCATCAGAACTACACCGACACATTTACCAGGATAACATGCTAACAGACTATGGCTTTGATGTATTTTGGAGTCTTCCATACCGTTTGAATCAAGATGAATAATGGACGGTTCGGGTATAGAGCTGCTTTTGCGCTGCTTGATCGAGTTCGCCATGATGTTGAGAAGAAGCGTAGACCGACCTCCAAACCTTTTCGTCTCCTCAGCCAAGGGGAGAGTGGGTACGTATGTTTAGAGATAGAGAGAGAGGGTATCTATAGTACTCTACACTGTAGAGAACCATGGTTCACTCAGCAAGGCTTCCGGCGGTCAATTTTTTGTACCTGGGTCGCCCTGGTACAAACCTACATACGATGTCTTGGGTCCTGTTAAGAGAGCTCAATAACTCCTCCTCTGTTGAAGTCCCAACCGCCCCGGAAGTAATAACTCAAGGCGGCCAGGGGGGTTTCTTTTCACTTACTCTCGCATGGATTCGGCACCACCAATCCTCACCGATGTCAACTCATCATTTTTGGAATGTACCGTCCACTCCTCCAAGTATCACTGTCTCTTGAAGCTGCGGAGCAATGTTTGCGCCGCGACCGTCGAAGGCGACGACGGCTTCATTTCACCGACCACAATGACTGCGGCGAAGAAGGCAGCCGCGACGAAGCGTAACAGCAGTGCAGCGATGATGACCGTGCCTGACATCTCGAGCTTAGTCGCAATACCCATACTCTCACACGCCGAGCGGGCGAATGTTAAACGACGGCGCCAAACAACCGACGACGATGAAACTTCAAGAATTCATTTGCTCCCCAAATTATTCTTTGCCTCTCAATGTACGGATATCGATATGGAGACTAGCGATGAATACATTAGCGCTGGCGATTGGGTCAAAAATCACCCTTGCCATGAATTGGTCAGAATCACTCGTGATTTGCAGGTGCAGCTTAATGAGCGCCTTAAGGATGCCTCAGAGGGTGCGATCTTGATGCAAAATCGGAATGATAATGATAGAAATGCTGCTGGCGTCACCCTTGACGATCATTGCTTGACATCGGCAGCTGGAATACACGAAGAATTCTTACTCCGATGCGAGGCCATATTGTTAGAATTGTCATCGACAGTACAGCAACAGCTACGCAAGGAACAATCGCAGCATGGAAAGAAAGTGGTGGCATCATCGGGACAACCGTTGGCACCGCTATCTACAAATGCATCAAAGCGGTCTATTTCCTCGTCGACCTCGATGCCATTGATCTCTCCTCCACCATTGAAGTATTATTCTGCTCTTGCTCGTCAATTGCACGTACTGCAATCCAAGCCAAATATCACAGATATATCCATTCATGACCAACAGCACCCCTCCCCTTCAATTGACAATAATGATATGCCTCCAGAAGATCTCATATCTTTATCGATTACGTGCCATGATGAAAGTCAACGTTCCCATATGTGGCATGCACAATTATACCCTAGCGTTGTGCTGACCGTGGATTTGCCCTTGGAGTTTGTCGTGGAAGACGACAACAAACGTCAAATTCGGCTAGAAAAATGGTGGGAGGACGACCTTGCAGTACTCGATTCTCCTTCGAATGTCAGGGAGGGTTCTTCCGCTTCTGCCACGAAAATTGCTCTTCTCCTGCGAATTCAATATTGTTTCGAAACAGCACTACAAAAGTATCAACCACTATTCGACGAGTTGGATGATCTGGATACACACTTCTGGATACTCGAACCCAGTCTTCCCGCACGTAGGAGCAACGTCGAACGTAGGATCGCATTGTGGGAGGGCGGCGCTAGCCTGGTAATCGCGTTGGATCCAGAGAATCCACGAGGCATACCTGTTATGGTACGTTTTTTGGGCGTGACCACGGCAACTATTAAGGCCGCTGCTGCTTCTGGAAGTGGTCAAGGAATCGTCGGACGTGGTGGACCTAGAGAACCTGCAAGTGATGGTATTCTCGACTGGCGAACTTCCTTTACCGAGTTCATTTCGGAGGAGGAGGATTTCGGAGGGGTAGGAGACGTGAAGACGAATTCGAAAAGCAAAAGGTACAAAACCAACGAGCAACATCGACTTGATGACCACGACTCAACGACAGCTCCGAAAAAGAGATGGTCCAAAGAACGAAGCATCCGTGAAAATCTCGAATTATGGTTTGGATCGCCACTTCCTTCTCCGTTGTCGTCGTCTGCCACCGAAAAGAGTGATTATCTGGTTGAGTGTGGTATATGCTACACTCATCGCCTACCTACCGAAGACTCGAATACTGACGAGGGGCCCCTCCCCGAAGTGAAATGTGGCAATCCCAGCTGCAGTCGACACTATCACGAGTATTGTCTTTTCGAATGGTTGCATTCGCTGCCGACTGCAAGGGTTAGCTTTGATAGGATATTCGGATCTTGCATGTACTGTTCGCAGGGGATATCGGTCAAAATATTGAATGGGGTGAATAATCAGGGATGAAAATATTTCATGCCCAATTGCCCGACAAGATAATAAGCATGAAATTAAGTTGTCAGTGTAAAGAGTCATTATTGAATGGTAACAATACTAGAAATAAGAATAGAAGCCGAACTGTTAATATAGGAACTTCTTCGCATATTGTAAATGATTTTTTTGAAGTTATGCAATCGAGAGAATAATACCAATGAAATCTGAAATTTCCAATGCAAGTTATGGAAAGTTTGCGTGGCAGTAGAATAAACATGACAAGACGGGACGCTAGTAGCCAGGATCCCAAGTTAGTGTGCTCATATCATCATACTTTCTAGGGACTTTATTGGCGGGAGGAGGGTAATGCTGTCGACTCATCGACGACCTCAGCGGTGCTTCATCGAACTGGTCCTCATTATGCGCTTGCTCCTGCTCACCGTTTTTATTTTCTGGAGGACAATCAGTTGAGGGCTACAGTTTGCGTTGGATCGCGAGCGCTTTTAGTATGAACAAGTAGCGAAATGAGGTATGCTAGCGATTAAAAAAAAACACACTTACAATTGTTGACGGAGCGGAACGTGACCAAGCATATCCTTCGACGCTAGACCGGTCCATAGTCCGTGAGTCTTCAGGCACCACCGGTGGTGCCTGTGCCTTCGCACTTGAACCGGGTTCACCGGGTTCACTAGCCATCCACGAGGGCAAGCTAGCCGTTTCGAATTTGGCCGCATCATCATTCTTGGGCCTTGCAGCGAAGCCAACTGCCAGAGTCATCGAAAAAATGTAGGCCGATATAGAGCAGATGCTCATTATTGCTCCCCTATCCAATCGACAACCTTCAGATCCATAAAATTCATTAGATTCAACGTCATGCCAATAATCTGGTGAATTGCATAGATCATTCCCCAAGAACAGTCCAAATTTGGAGCCTACAACAGCGAAGGAGGGAAAGGAGATGAAACAAAGGGGGGAAAACGAAATATATAATTCACGCATTCCCATTTTCCTTACATTCACTCATAGAGGCGGTTATTGTGGTGTACGCTAGCACATCAATGAGGCACGGTTCATGCTTGAAAACGTTCACCCAACTAGAAATCTACCAATCGGTTTTGCGGGGAGCGAAAAACGCATGTGTCCATTAGGAAAAAATCAATGAAGATGCGATGCTTTTGTTTTTGACACATACCAGAGCAAAAGACCCAAAAACAGATCCGACCACTGCGAGTATTCTCGATATTGTCCAGCTGGTGTCGTTGCTTATAAAAGAATTTGTGTAAATATCACCACCACCACCGGAAGAAAGAAATCCCGACTTCTTTGATTCGGCGTATGTCAGACAGCGGCCATCAGGCGCAGCATAGCTCCAGAACGAAAAGCCGAGGCTATCGGTGTTATACTTCTTTGGGGTGAATCCCAGGTCCACCTCCTGCACGACAGATGACGAAAATAATGACAGCGACGTGTGAGTTATCAAACACAAACAAATGTAATTATGCGCCTTCGCCGCGAGAGAGATCTTACTAAAAATTTGCAATCCAGCGCTGACATTATGGATAATCCGAGGGCAGCGGTGATGAAGAATGCGAGAGTTTTTGGATGCCACCCAAATTTGCATCCGCCTCCGTCGTCAGACGGTTTTATTATATGTATTCTTTCCATCACGGAGAATGTACCACTATCGAGTTCAATGAGAGGTCGGACACAACATAATCACAAAAATAAAACTTGCAGCGAGAAAGAGGGATTGGGTTCAATGACCAGAGGTCGTCCCCCGGTCGGATGGGTCTTGTGAGTTTGTGCAATGGAGTCAAGAGTGAGGCACAGCTTAAGCCATGGTCAGTGGTATCGTAGAGTGGGCGCGGGCAGAATATCTCTTGTTTTATTCTATTTTTTAATGGGTGACTGCCGAAATTCACCTAAAATTTAGAACCCGAAAATTTAGGATTTTTTTAGAACGCGTTTAGAGTAGGGGTGTGCCGAAATTACTCTAAATAATTTCTCACATCAACGTCTGATCATGCTGTGGAATCAGTATGACTTCTTGGCGCGTTTTCACTGAAAAAAGTTCTTGTGCCACCTCAAACACAGCGCAGCGTCCCATTTCATTATTTTCCCCTCTCGACGAGGCGACAACAATGGTGCTCTCTCTCATGGTTGAGGAGCTGTGTGCACTCCTCCTTCTCATTCTCTACCACAACAATATCCGCGATCGGTCGTATTTACTTCGTGCGGCGCTAGTTGAACCGAACCANGATCCTCGCGTTGTCCCTGCCCTGGAACAGTCCTCCCCCCCGTTTCGAGAACGCTTCATACACGATCCTACGAAGGTCGCGACGCGACGATCGCGACAGGAACGCCTCCACGAAGCTCCGTCTCAGCGAAAGCACGTGATCAAGTGGCCCTTTCGACCTGTCGATAGCCTCCCGACGCGCCGCGGCGACGACGTCGGGAGGACATCCCGCCATGTCGTCCTCGGTCACGACAAGTTCCCACTCCTCCTCGTCCTCGAGGACGTTCTGCATGAACTTGGTTTGAAGGGAGGCCAGTTTGTCTGTTTTTCATTCGGTGTTCGATGTTCGGTCATGAGAAAGTGAATGTAAGGACGGATGATGGAGGGGGCGAGGGATCTGTCGTTGGCGTATCACAACGGGCGACATCTTCTATCAATAGTAAATGCGAAATGCCCGAGAGAAAAAAACGATAGGGAACTCACCCTGAATATTGGCGTATTCTCTCTTCGTCGCATCGTCGAACCTCGCCCCCATCTTGACGAAATCGATGTATACCTTTTATTCGTTCGTTTGGTCCGAGAACGGTTTGCATGAGCACATCGGAACAAAATGAAAAAAAGGGAGATAATATAGACGAGGCGCTGCACCGCATCTCACCCGCTCGACCAACCTGACCTGCTCGACGGTCCATCCCCCCCCCTTCATTTTCTCCTCCCTGATCCGATGCAATCTCTCGATCCTATCGAAGAGACCCCTGACGTCGTAAGTCCTCGACTCGTGACGGGAGAGCCTCGGGGCCATCCTCGTCTGCACTACGCGCATGGCCTGGTCGTTCGCGCTCGACACGTACAAGTTGTAAACCGCGACGATCCTACGATACGTCGATCCCGCTCGATCGTACGCTCCCAGGACGGAATCGAAATCGTCCTCGTCGTCCTCCAGCGGATCGGGGGCGTCGGAATTTACGATGGCCCGGAGGTCGGCGAGGTGGGCCTCCATCGTTCCGGACGAATGTCACCGAAGGGAGGGAGGCCGAAGGGCTCGTCGGACCAAGGGCGGAGGAGGGGATTGTCGTCGGAATCGACGACGGCGGTGGCGTCGGAGGGGTCGGCGATGGCGTCGGAGGCGGCGTTGCACGTGACCTCGTCCGCGGGCGGCTCGTTGCCGCCGCGCTTCAGAGAAATGACGGACGATGTCTGGAGCGTCATGGCTTTCGAGGACCGCGATGGGACGAAATGAATGACGACTACGAAGAGGACGATGACGATGAGCTTGTTCAGACCATGGACCGGAAGAGAGCGCCTTGCCATGGAGGATTTCTGTGTTCCGTGTGCTTTCGGAGAAATCGAAAAAAAAAGAGGGTAAATAAATACGTATTCAAGTAGGAATTCGTATTCGATGCGCGTCAGTCCTTGGCGACACCCAACAGTCGACGCGGACAACAACAAAATTCGAAACAACATCAGAGCAACTCCTCTGGCAATACTCCTCGCTGTGCCTCTGCGGCAAGGGAGGGGCCAGCCTCAAAACGTGTGGCGGTTGCAACCTCGTAGAGTACTGTGATGCGACGTGTCAGAAGAATCACCGTCCTCACCACAAGGAGGAATGCAAAAAACGCGCTGCTGAGTTACTCGACGAGGTGTTATCTTTTAAAAGAAGTGCGGATCCGATGGAACAGGCAAGGTGGAAGTGAA
>JALLAZ010000181.1:0-20098 GCA_036939755.1 Stephanodiscus triporus
TCCATCCAGTTCCTCTCATCAATCATTGGGTCTGGGTCGTGAAGCCATATCCCAATGCCATCATCGATGAAGCGGCGGAGGAGATATAGGATGGGTGATGGAAGAAATTTTAACACATGCAATTCTTCATAAATTGCCACGTACAGATTGGCAATGGTGGGTGCTGGGGACATGCCCATTGCAATCCCACTGATCTGCTTCACAATGATATCTCCAAAGTGCATGCAATTGTTGAGCATGACGAGCTCGATTGCTTCCAACAGGGCTGTAGCTGGGAACCCATACTTGCCAGAGATCTCCTCCTGTGATAGATAACCAGTGAGCCAAGCCAGGCAGTCTGCAGTGTCAATGCTTGGGTAATCTCGATTTTATGGTGGATGCAACAATCAACTTGATGGGTTGAGAGTCGGAAGTTATCCAATAAAAAGCTCTTCGTTTTACTGCTGTACAAACTGAATTAATATATTGTAAAGAACATTAGTATAGCTTGGCTTTATATTTAATCAACCATAATATGGTCTTTTAGCTACAGTTCTGCATGACTAAAAATCAGCAACAGAAAAAATGCACCTACTTTGCGGGCCATTTCGATGGCCATGCGGATAAGGAGGAGATATGATGCCAAGTGCATTGCCCAGTACGGGAGGTCTAGGGCGACGCCATCGGACACCACCATTAGGCAAGTATTTGCCCCGTATCACCCCAGTGAATCCCATTGTCATTGATTTTGGCGAAAAGAATTGAGTTGTGGTTGTGGTGTTGTGAAATTGCTTTGTCAAAACTAGCATTCAAAAGGCACAAACCGGACCCTCTACTCAGCTCATTATAGCAACAAGCCGCATAGAAAGGTCGAAAGCCACGATTAAAGCCAAAGAGCTCAGCTATCTTTTGGGCTATGAATGCCAACAACGGACAAAAATTGGTGAGTTACCAACTGGCGTCCTGACTCCACATAGCTGCTAAGCTGTTAACAGCTTAGCAGCTATGTGCCGCCATAGCGGCACATTTTTTAACGTGTGTAGGCCTGGTACTACCTCTGCATATGTATTGGTAGTCCCAGGCTCTACTGTACGTTTGGCATGAATTTGTGCACCGTGCGCCGCAAAAACACTTGCGGCGCATGGTGCGCGGCGCATGTTGTTCATATCAGTGATGTGCTGGTGTGCCGCGTGCCGCAAGTGCAAAATTGCCATCTTTTTTACAGTACATTTCTACATACACAAGTCTTGCCATCAGAATCAGAACTTCATGTGCTTTGACTCTCCAGCGGGGCCAGTCATTGGCAATGCGAGTCTCATAATGCAAATCCCACTCCCTGGGCTTCTGGACAAGCCAACTGGATAAAGCGTTCATTTGATTAGGCTCATCTGGGTAAATTTCCATACTCCTGGCAAGATTGCCAAGGAGATCTCGTTCCCATTCTTCAATATGTGGCATTGGATTGATGGGGGGAAAGACGGGAGTGATGGGTGGTCTCGAACGCGCTAGCCAGCCGCTCGGTCGTCCTGTAGGGGGGTAAATGGTCATAGAGAGGCAAAAAAAATTGTGTCAGCGGCAAATAGGGCATAGACCGATGCGCAGGATTGAGCACGTTCAGATAATATCCTGGTCGATGCAATCCGACAAAGAGGGAAGGGAAAATGGCCATCTTACCTGCGCAACGATGGCAGAAATGGGGATTCAGATGCCCCTCCTGCCAAGCTTTTTTTGAGCTGGAATGGTTGGGCCGCAATGCTGCACCGGCACAGCCTTTTTTTGCGCCACTGCGCACTTGTTCCATTTGCGGCGCCAAAAAAACGTGTCGGCGCGCTTTTTGTGTTTTGATAAGAACGGCCCGGTATGTACAGTATCGTAGTACTTACTACAGTCTCCAGTACAATTGCAACTTTGAAAATGCGGGGAAAATTCCCTCGGGCCTCGGGAAAATTCCCACTGGCCAAGGGAAATATCCTGATTTTTCCCTGCGTACTATTTCTATCATAAGGCTCTACGATAAGCTAGGGGGACCTCCAGTTTGTGAGAGGACTACGAGAAGTGAAGTCCATTTCCGCTGCCTCACCTTCCTTGTCACAACGCTGCCACCTGCCCCCAATGGACCCTACATCCTGCAGAGACGCCGCGACCGGTCGTATGAAGGGGGGAAGAATCGTCGTCATTCCTGGTTGTGGGCACAGGGACCGCCCCGCAGCCACAAAAAAGAATTCATACTCGAGGGATGACCTGCTGGCGCGTGGTGGTGCTCAGTCGGCGGGGGATGTCTCCTCCTTCCAAGTCCCTGGCCTGCCAGCTTCTGTGCCCGATCCCTTTCGGGTCTCAGTCACCCCCAATGCTGCACCCCCCTACCCTGCCGCCGCCGCCGTGTCCGCCGCTGCTGAGTCTGCCGCCATTGGATCCGCCGACGTCGCCGCCTCTGCTACCAATAGCGATGACAGCAGCAACGATAGCTCCTATTGTGAGGCAATCGACGAGCGGCCAGCAGGGATCAAGGGCAAGACTCCCTTTGTTTGCCTGCCTAGCAATGTCCGGAATTTTCTTAGCGACAAGCTGAACACGAAGTGCTCAAAGGTTAATCCTAATTCTTCCTCAACCGAAACAATGAGGACGACCATGCAATCACTCGTGAGAAATAGGGAGTATCTCGTCGGGTTGGCAGGGGGGCTTGATGCTACAATGAGCTTTGAGGACGGGGGGGGGTCACCATCAAGGACTTGCTAGCGAGGGCCATCGTCCCAGTCAACATTTCCGCTAAGATTGGGAAGAGTAAGCTCTGCAAGATTATGGTCGACGTTTGGGCTGTGCTCAAGCCTGTCTCCACAAATGTCAAAATTAGCCGTGCCGAGATGCATGACCTCCAACAGTATATTGATTTGATGAATAGGATGGGAGGCAACGGCGAGGCACGCAATCTACGAGGCCAACAACGCCGACAAGACCTCCAAGTCCCACAAGCTCTCCTCCCATGCCATGGAGAGGTCGTATCTGGCTGACCGGGGGACAAAGCCTCCGTCCAGATATTGCTTGTGTGCTAAATGTGGGCACGTACTTGTGGACGAGCCGCCTATGAACAAGGATGTTGCCCGCAAGGATAGGCAACTTGAGGAGAAGTGGAAAGCAGATCGTAAAATTATCGAGAATTATAACGAGACCGGCCTCAATCCTCTCCTGGATTCAAAGGGGGCAATCATCACCAAATTGAAGAATCCAACCTATGGTGACAAGGTCATCATGTGTCATTGTTGGCAAAATTTCCAGTCAGCATTTGCAGGAGGATCTGAATGTCTTCTATCTTGCTACAACAGCAAGACAAAAACTCAGTATGAGGTGGGCAAGTGTCCGGTTTGTCTCTCCTATTCCCAGAAAAACAGTACTTCAACCTTGAACGCTCGAATGGTATGGTGAGTAAGTCAGCAGCGGAGGCATCTGCTAACGATCTTCTTGACGATGCAGCCAGAGTCCGTTCAATGATGGTAGATGATTCGTATGAATTCTACCGCAAGCAGAAAGAGGAAGGTAAGGTGTCAAGCTCTGTTCCTGATGCTGTTCTCCAAAATATGGCTGCTAGTGAGGGATGGCTAGCACAGGCCAACCATTTGCTTCATCAAGGTGTAACGAGTTCACAGTATTTGGAGTTTGAACATGCAATCAGGGCCATTGAGCAGCAACATGGTGGGGCTACAAAGAGCCACAAGTATGGCAGCCTAAATGAAGCCCGTTCAGCCAAACAGAGGGCAAGGAACACTCGCTTGAGTGATGTGGATGGGGTAGTCTGTGGCGGTAATGCTGGCAGTGGCAGTCGTGCAAACATTGCTGCTATGGCTACAGACTTGACTCCTAGGATTCCATATCCGGAAAATTGGCCCTTTCATCGTCCATCCTCGCCTCAAAGCAAAATTGAGTCCATGGTCACTCGGACCAGACCTTGGGCGACAAAGAGGATGACAGATAAGAGCCTCACTAAGAGTGCTTGCAAAAAAACGTACATCGTTTGCACCAAACTTGCCAATAAGGATGAGGAGTATGTCAGCATCATCAAGGACATTTTGCCAGATGCGGGGTCACAGGGACAGGGAAAGCCAGGGTTGCAGGATATGCTTGATGTCGTGTTGACTCAGACATCAATGGAGATGAAAATGAAGAAGTAATTTACATTTGCATGGTTAAATATTTTATTAGTTATCATTAAATCCAACATGTAGAAAGTATCTCTTGAACGACGGAATTCCCCCGATAATAATATTAATCTTATTCACCAAATCAAACACAGTATCTACTCCATGGACGTCCATCTGCAGTCGAGTTTGAAGTGTGACAAGACCAATATGGCGCATGAAATACGACACGATGTCCGCGAGCATGAATCAAATTGTCAATCAGCGGGCGCCTGTGGATATTTAGATTATCCATAGTGAAAACAAAAGTCCTCCCAGGACGATTGGCCTCCAGCCAATCACAGAGCTCAGTCATGTAATTGAAGAAACGCCACAGGTCTGTCCCCCCCTCCGTAAAACACCTGTGAAAGGAGAAAGCCTGACCTGCACGTTCATCGCCAGAAATGGCCATGAGCAAACTCACACTCCCCTCTCCTTATTTATACTTTCACTTTCCCAAACTTCCTATTCTGGGACTCCAGCTTATGATTGCTCTCGTCGAGGTCAATTATATCCCTTGTACTCTCACCTGATATGCCATCTGGATATTGATTATGCCAGTACTGATCTCGCTTGAATAGATTTATCTGGAAGTAGGCACAGTCGGAGGTGGTAGATGCTGCCTTCCTCTTCAATCCAAGCCAATGCTCGGCTCTAACTATCTGAGACTGTGAATATGGAGGGTTTGCTGGATTTTGGTTATGAGCGTAGGCTCGAACCTCGTCTATGTATGCCTTGGGGCGTATCATCCGGTAGATGGCAAGATTAATGAGATCCTGCCCATGGACTTCCCTGAGAGAGATGCGATTGCCTGTTGGGCGCTTGCATCGAGTGTGACCTTCCCCGAGGTGCTGTCGAATCCACCGCTGGCAAGTAGTCCTGTGGGGAAATAGATTCTGTCCACGGAGCTGCTGCAACCATGGGGCAATCCGCAAATCATCCCCATTTTGCCACATGGAAAAAAACCACCCCCCACCTTGTTCGACGTGCCAATCGAGAAACCGACGAAAGAAGACGCCATTGAAAACATCTCCACCACCCGCGATTCACTACCTCCGTCGCTCCCGCTCTTCGATACTATAGCTGTACCTCCGCCACCGCTTCACCATAGCCTATCTTAGCAGCACGTCATCTTCTGACCCAAACAATATCACCCACCCACAACATTTCTCGACTGACATTGTTGACCAGATCACAAACAGAGTATCGACCGTCTTGGACACTGCCCTCTCTGATTTCCGCGATGCCATCATGCGCCTTGACAACACCATTGGTATCATCGAACATGTCCTAGAGAATGACATATCTTCTGCCGATCTTCCTTCCTCCAATCTTGTCAATTCCATTGAGCATTTCGTTGAAAACATCTCACTCATACTGGATGATGAACTTCTTGATTTCAATGCCACACATGCGTGCCTTGACACCATTGTTAATGACATTGAATTATCCTTCGATGACGACAAAGATCTCATAATCCCCCCCAAAACACTGTCGATCACTAGCGACCAGCACGAAATATCTCCAAGCAAATTGGGTCTTGTTGTTCACCACATGCCACGCGTCACCACAGTGCACATTCCATTGCCATCAACGCCAACCTATCAAGGTGATAGTGTGGACTACGTCACCACCAGTCAGCCTTCTACTCCTGTCTCCTATATGCCTCACGGTCATCATGAGGACCAGGATAGGACAGCTACTATCCCATCCTTTTCTCCATCCACGCCAACGGACAGCTCACATGGCTGTAACACAAGTCTGGCCAGCAAGGATGGACCACGCACAGACCTATAGCCCCATGAACTTGTGAGCAACAACAAAAATAACAGACACGGAAAAAACAATCTCACCACCATCTACACTCAAAATGCCCAATGCCTTTGGCGTCGCCCAAGGGACACAGATGGCAATATTCTTGTAGACAAGCCACCCGATCTCTCCAAGCTTGAATATCTTATTAATTACATGTGACAACATGATGTTGATGTTGGCGCATGGCTAGTTCAGGAAACATGGGAAGAAGGCGATGAGTTTGATGTTGATGTCTATGGCTATCACATCTTTCGACACAATGCAGTCAGAGGCGAAAGTGGCCATCAACATCTTTTCCGAGGTGTCGCCATTATTCTCTCTCCGCTTTTTTATGATGCATGGAAAGCAGCTGGATCACCTCCTCCCATCACCTTTCCTCCTGATGATGATTTTGTTGGAAGATTCATACGAATGAACTTTAAATTTGACTCATTTGACCCCAGAGGACGACGCATCAAAGGGAAAGTGCTCTCAATGTCCCTTATTTCAGTCTACTTTCCATGTGATGATCAACGCCATGAGCAATTTTGTGCCCATCTTGACTCCATGCTCAGTACTATCAGTACCTCCACTCAAATCATTTTAGGTGGAGACATTGATGCACGGATTGGCGTTAGACACTGTGAAGAACATACGGAAACTCTTGGTCCGCATGGCATTCCGCAAAGCAATGTTCGTGGTGAAAATCTACTCCACGTCCTCACTGCCAACAAGCTGCATGTGGAAAACACATTCTTTCACCATCGCCCTGAAGATTATATCACCTACACCAGCCTTCCCACACCTCATCACCCAGGCGGTGTGCCAAGCATGCATGCCATATTTGCCTGTTCCCTCTCCTTTCACAAACATGTCCGCGACTGTGTAACTTCTCTCGATGGTGTTCCCCTTGCTTTGGATACCTTTATGTTGCAGTCGCTATGGTAGGAACAATACAGAGGGAAAAATCACGATATTTCCCTCGGCCAGAGGGAATTTCCCCGCGGCCCAAGGGAAAATTCTCTATTTTTTCCCCGGTGCAATTGTACTGGAGACTGTAGTACCAGAAAAATCAAGATACCACCCCCAAATCGGTACACATTCAAATTCAAATTCAATACAGATTGAGGACATAGTTGATCCCAAATAACCGGGAATCGTCAGCATGATTCAAATGTTTATTTCTGCGAGGTTCACATGGGAACTCGTTGGTACTCGAAATACTCGGCAGGCGAATCTGTTCTGGTTTACAACCCATTTCATTTTCGGCAAGCTGCACATCCCATATCAGTCTCATTCGAACCAACACTAAAAAACCCATATCGTAGTTTTTTGTATGGACGATCCATCCGTCCGCTTTCCGCGCTGCCCTCAAATAGAAGAGACGGACAGGATGTCCCCCCCCCCAGATCATCGCCACGACGACTTCGACGAAGACCGCGACGCGGCTCATCATGAAAATCATCGTGATTATCCGGACCCGTCCGTCGTCCTCCCCCTCCTTCTGGGCCTCTTGCGGAGCGAAGGTCGCCGCGCCGCCACGACGACTACCTGCGCAGAGGTAGAGGCCGAGGCCGAGGCCGATGTCGAGGCCAAGGTCGAGACGGCGGAAGGGGACGAGGAGGGCGACGACGATGACGACGCGAGGGTCGTATTCGGCCTCCCTTCTCCGCCTTCCCCCTCCGAGGCCAAGGACCCCCCCGCCTTCCCCAAGGGGCTTCATCGCATCCTCTCCCGTCGCGGCCGTCGTCGTCGTCCCGCCCCGCGTCGGCCGGCGTCGCTGTCGTGGTCCTCCCACGGAAGGTCGTTCCTAGTCGCGGTCGCCCCCGACGTCGCCGCCGACGACGTCGCCGCCCTCAAGGCCGCGAAGACGAGGCTCGAGGGGGAGCTGAGGGGGTGGGGGTTCCGGAGGGTCGGACGGCGCAATGCGGCGGGGGGGGACGGCGCGGCGCCCGGGACCGCCGTCGTCGAGGAGTACCATCATCCAATGTTCCTGAGGGGCCGTCTCGACCTGGCGGAGGAGATGACGCGTCGAGGGAACGACGACGACGACAACGACGACGACGATGGCGAACTACGACCCCACGATCGGGGGGGAGACCGGCACGGGGGGAGGGGGGGGGGGGACGGAGTCGCCGCCGCCGCGGTGGGGAAAGACGACGACGTGCCGACAGGAGGGGGGGGAGACGACGAAAACAACACTGACGACAATCGGGCCGCGATAGACGACTTTTTGTCATTCACCGGCATCTCCGACGCAAACCTCGCGCGTCGGTACCTGGAGATGTCCGGCGGGATCCTGGAGACCGCCGTAGGATTGTTCGTAGATCACGGCGACGTTGTGGGCGGAGGCGGAGGCGCGGACTTCGACGTCGACGTCGACGTCGGATGTGTCGTCGAATCGGGGGAGGGGGGTGGGGATGATGGAGACGAAGACGACGATTGCGAGGAGGGCCCGGACTTCGACGCATTGCCGCCGATGCCCCCCCTCGAGGACGAGGAAGAGGATAAGGGGGGTTGTCTGGACCAGGCGTCGCCATCGCCGGCGGCATGCGTCGTCGAGTCCGCGTTGCGTGAATACCAGGCGTTCAGGACCTTGCAACGTGCGCTGTTGCGTCACTCGATGGAGCGACGACGAACCCTTCCCCCGCCGTCCTCCCCGTTGTCATCGCCCCCCCGCCGCTCCCACCCCCCCCCCCCTGCCGAGACTACGGGAAATGCTAAGAAGGAAGGGACATCAATTAGGGGTCGCCATCATCATGGAACGCATCACTTCTTATTCCGATCGTTGCTGCATCCCTCTCTGCTCGTCCGGCGCGCCGCCGCTCGTTTAATAATTCAAAATTATCATCGTGTCCGGCAACGGCGCGGTACTACGGATGGCAAGAGTTCTCTCCCGACAAATAACGGTGACGATGGTCTCCGAGAGGCATTGATCGTGCTGCTCCATTCTTTGATGTTTGGTGAGCCTCCATACCAGCAGCAACGGCATCGGCTACCACAGCAGCAGCAGACGCAAGAGACATGGCAATCGAGGATGACCCTAGAACGTTCGACGATGATGATCCCATGTTACAAGAATCAACCTGATGGCGGAGATCCCGCGCTGCAAATCATGGGCTTGCTGATCTCGTTGGTCTGCGATGGCGGATTTTCCAACATCGTGGTGTGCAACGAGGTCAGGCGAGAACGACGATTCCTCCAGCGACCTGGTGCCCCCCCTCTCACTACTCATCGCGATGACGCAATGGCGACGACGATGATGAGCTACAGCAGAGATGGCGTTAGGGGCAGGGAAAAGATGAAGAACGATGACGATGGCGTTCTCGCCAAGACGTTCTTGCGAGAATTATCCACAAATCACGGCATTGAGACATTCGTTGCTGGGGGTGGTCTGAGATGGGCGTGCGGTAGCATTGTCAGATTGGTGCATATGCTCGTTCACGGTCTCCCCTCCCCCCATCCTCTTGTGGCGGGGAAGGATGTCTTTCAGAGCAGCGGGAGCGATGACATGGAGGATCGCGACGATCATCATCATTATGCAAAACATAATCAACAGGAGGGACGAAGTGCGGCAGCCATGATCCCTTTAGACGACATCACGTTCCGAACCATCCACACTCGCCTGTTGCTTTTGATAGATTTGGTCTACAGATTGGTGTTGTTCGGTTCCGTCCCCGCAGCGGTGGATCGGCACAGATCTCTCACTGATGGTGATGATGACGATATTGGCGCCAGGGATGAGGGTGATCAAGGCAAGGAGGGTGGCACCAGAGGCTGGGGTTCTAGGGGACCATCCAAATTCGGAACCTCAGACCGTGTCAAGGCCAGAGAATTGTACGACTTGGCGGCGGCATCATCGTCGTCGTCTTCTTCTTCTTCTTCTTCTTCGGGCGCGACCGCAGCGAATGAGGCACTGCGAGCTTCATCGCTGTCGCTGCGTCAGCCGTTGCGTTCGTCTATCATTGACAATCCTCATCCGGTCACAACAAGTGGTGGTGGCGGTGGCGCAAAGCGTTCGTTTCCTAACGCCGGCGGCAGCACGCTCACCAACCTTGGCGTAGCTGCATCCTCTGCTGCTAAAGCCGGTGGCGGCGCTAGTGGTGGTGGCGGCGGTGGTGATTCTAACAAAGCCGTCACAGAAGAGAATCGCCAGCGCAAGGACCTTAGACGGGCCACTCTGGAACGAGTGCATAACATGTTCTGGTCTTCGACCTTACCTGCGGCTATTTGTGTCCTACCCCCCGCGCGGAACAAGTTGACTGCTGCTGCTGCTGCTGCCGCTAACAACGACAACGGTATCATCACCCCTCTATCGCATTCGCCGCTGACGTCGGAATCAGAAGTACAGCTATCGCCGCTGGCGTGCCTCATAGCCGCGCATGAAATTTTACGTTCTCGTCCACTATCACATTCCACACTCGCTACCAATAATCAGATATTCACTGTAGAAAAGGGGATCGCTATCTTAGGAAGAATAGTCGATCCGAATGCTAGCAATGCGCTTGTGGTAGTGGATAAAGAATTGCCATGGGGATTGTCTGACATTTTGCTGGGGGGCGACGGTGGTAGCGGCAGGTCCTACGGTGTTGTTGGCGAGTTTGAAGTCAAGGCCGCTCTCAACCACAGCAAGAAGCGAGATCGTGCCTCCTTGCATGAGAGACATCCTTTGCGAAGCTTCAGCTCCTCAAGTCAACGTCTTGTCGCGACGACAGCGATGAGGTCATTGCCTCCTCGTAGAAGTGCTGCTGGCGGTGACGGCACAAGCAGTGGCGAAGGACCAGACTCGGCACACGCCGCTTCTTTAGGCCACCATCGGGCCAAGCGCGCTCGAACGGCTACAACAACTTCGGCGAGCGTTTCTTCGTTATTGGAACGGATGGCACGGGTGGATACTACTGCTGCAAGTTCGATCAGCAACCCAGTAGCGCGGTCAGCTCGCGAGGAGCCTATGGCAGCGGCATCCACCCTCTCAGCGAGTGGACTATCTTCCACCTACGCATCACGATACCGCTCTGCCATGGAGTCCATGATGCGTTCTTCTACTGCTGGATCGGTTGCTTCTATTTCGGCAACATCATCTTCAGCAGCGCCAGCCTTGCGAAATGATCGCGACGGGAGCCTGAGCCGTTTGCTAGCTACGCGTGTGGAACGTCTGGGATCGTCCAGGCCAGGTAGCTTGCATTCTGCGTCCACTTCTGCCGCCTTGCCTGTTGCATCTGCCGCCCCTAATCGCTCGTTGCTGCGTAGCGCCCGTGACATGACATCTTCCGAGGTAGAAGAATGGCGCGTGCTCCACGAGTTGCCGGAGGGGGGTGATGTCATGGATATCGATGAACACGACTTCAGTAACGATGATGACAACGACGATGATGACGAGGAGTTTGTGAGCAACATCAACAGCAGCAGCAACAACAATATGAATGAAGAAGGTGAAAGTGGCGAGGTAGAAGAAGGCAATCGAGATAACTCAGAAGTGGACGAGGATGATGACAGCGATACCGAGAGTGCCTTTGAGGAGGTGGTCCATCCAGATAATATCAATGAATATAATGACCACGAGGGGAACAACTTCGATGAAGTCGATGATGATAGCGGGAGTGAAGAGGATGAAGCCGCTGCCGGAGGCAACAATGATTACGAGGAGGAAACAGATGATGATGATGAGGTATACGATACGTCACAGTTCGACGATGCTGTTATTAATTTGGACGATATAAATCTTGTCACGTCTGGAAATCAGCGTCTTGGCGATGACCATGATGGACACCACTTACATGGACATTCGAGCCGCAATCCTCACCGTCAATTATCATCGCGCAGTAATGCAGCTTCGTCACGATTAGGCAATGGAGGTTCCTCAGGATCAGGTGGTGTTAACAGCGGTATCAATGCACCAGGGGCTCTATCACCAATTGAATTAGCAGTGAAGAAGCGTGAGCGAGAACAAGTATTCTTATGTGCGGCAATGTCGATTTTGACGGCGCAATACTTGGAATTGATGGACATTGGCGCAGATAGAGGGAAGATAGGGAATCTCGGCAGTCAAAAAGGGCCGCAGCAAGATTTGATCACTCCCCTTGGTACCAGCTGTAACAGCATGCAAGGATTCTCCGTTTTTGCCAGGCCATGCGCAACCATCATAACTCCGCCATTGCTCACAAGCAACGCAGAACAATCCCTGCTCAAGTCATTGTGTAATATTGTCAAACCACCGCGCAAGCCATTAAATTTGAAGATTTTTCTAAGGAGGGCCCCGACACAAGAAGAGTTTTTCAGGGGCAGTTTAAACAGGAATCCAATCGGCCTGTCGAGTCTACGCGCAGCCGGTGCCACATCAAGTGGTGGTGGAGGAGGAACTGGTAGCTCAAGTGGGGAAGAAGGGCGAACAACCGGTGGGGTCGGTGGCTCATCTGGATCGGATGAACCACTAGTTAGCGACCTGCGCCTGCATATTGCTAAGGATTTGCAAATGGAAGATTCTGCAGAATTGCTGGAGCTTTTGGTGGCAAATAAGATTCTCGATGTGAATTTGAAGTTAAGGGTTGTCCAACAGGTATTGTGGAAAAGGTATGTCGAGGAGAATGCCACTAGTGCGAGTTCATTAGGTGTTGCAGGTGCTGGACCGAGTCATCAAATGATTTCAACCGGGAGCGGTCTCAGCATGATATTTTCCAGCAGTGGATTAATTGCCGCGAGGAATCGAGCCAATGCAGGAGAAGGAAGTGGCGGTGGAGCTGACGATAATACAATATTGGAAAGTTTTCCTCCCATGGTTGTCACGTATCGGCTAGCGGGTGTCGATGGAGAGGCTACGGAAGACAAGGTAGAACTCGAAGATTTGGAGGACCCCGAAGCTCCATCAACTGCGAATCAATCGCCCGCTGCAATGGAACAGCGCATGGAAAAAGAATTCGGCATTACGCGTATGATGCTTACACATCATAAAGGCGTGGCGGTTTTATTGGCGAGCGTGCAGCGAACTATATCGGATTTGTTGCGGAGGATACGTCGTGATGAGGTGGCACGCCGGCGTCTACTTCGTAATAGCACTCGTGTTGAAGCTGATGTTACAGCGAGCAATGAAGATGAAAATGTTACTCGTGAACAATTTTCCATCTGGTTTAGTGATTTGCCTCCTGGTTTGTTGTTATTACGTTACTGTGCGAATATATCAGATAACCGCAAGAAGATGTTGGCGAATCGTGCACCTACTTTACTACTACGGATATTGTTGGATATATTGAATGCCATGAATAGATCCTCTGGAACTTCAGGGAAGAGGCAAGGATTTCGTCAACGATCTTCGACATTCGATTTTTCGGTGCCTTCTGCAGATGTATCGCCGGTTTTGTCGCGAAAAAGAGTCCATCACGTTGAGGGCAACCCCACGACCAATGCACTACAAGAAATCATCGAAATGCTTGCATCCGACATTTCTGCTGAAATCAGTGGTGAATCAAAGAGCTTGAAAATATCTGGTGGATCATTTGTCAGCTTAAATGAACTAGAGAGTAGTAATATCCAGCAAGCCGAAGATGAGGATAGGACGCTACCCCTCGTGCTAAAATCATTGCATTCGACGGATTTGGGTCCACCCTTACGCAAGGTCATTGCGAAGCTATTACCGTTTTTGACTTACGGTCGAGTCTCACAAAGTAAAGAATTGGGTGAGTTTCAGTTCTTCTTTCATTGATTTATGGGAAGACGGATGTGGAAGAGAAGAAAGAGGGAAGAAATTCTCGACGACCAAAGCCAATGTGTGCATGCGGTGCCGCCCGGGCCGTCGCCTTGTTTATGTATGTGCATTAAACACGCTTAGACGCTCATCATCATGACCCTTCATCTTTCGCTCAATACACCTCAAAAATTATTATCAGCGAGTTGCTTCAATAGATATGTCAATGTTGATCGTTTGGGAATGATGAATGGATCAGAAGCTTCGGAAGAGCAAGAACAGCAGCTGCAGTCCGGTGTATTGATGCATACGTTTGTCGAAACTGCAATCAATCTCCCGCCGGTATCCGTTTGCGATAATCTTCGTAAGGAATTGATATCTAATGGATTCGTTGAGCGTGTGCGGTGCTTCTTGTTGGAGGATGCGCCACATCAGCCGGTGAGTCATTCTTTCTTGTCCATTGCAAATAGACATGAAGCCAAAGCTCACCCATATTTGATC
Source organism: Stephanodiscus triporus (assembly GCA_036939755.1). Lineage (NCBI taxonomy): Eukaryota > Bacillariophyta > Thalassiosirophyceae > Thalassiosirales > Thalassiosiraceae > Stephanodiscus > Stephanodiscus triporus. The sequence continues at coordinate 14,122 of JALLAZ010000181.1, forward strand.
TCCTGCATTCGACCGTAGCCATCGTGGTCGCCCGCATTGTACTCCAAATCGTCAAATAAGATGAGTGAAGGTGTGTCTTCGAAGTTGAAGGAGGAATGGAGATTGTACTTAGATCGTCCAGGATTGAGCCAGGCTTTCAAAATATTGACAGGATTGTGTTCGAGGCATATTGCGACACAGTTGCTTTTATCCGACATTTCTAGTTGTGACACTGATGAGGATATCTCTTCTACTCACGAAGATGACATCTTGAGTCTCGTAACACTGTGTCATTGGTTGGAAAGTACCTCTGATAATACCGTGTCCAACATTAAGAATCCCAACGGTATACTTGCAGAAACTTTGTTGGATGCCTTGAAAGAGGATAATGCATTGTGCGCGGAAAAGATTGGTGCCATTCGAAACAAGACTCGCGATCGCAAACGCGAGCTCGCCGAGGAGAGGCGGTCCAAGGCATTAGTGGGCATGAGTGCGTTTGGTAAGCTGGCGGGTGCGGCGGTTGCTGGGCCAAGGGCTTCAACTGTAGCTTCCCATGGCGATTCCGGTAGTGGCATAGACGCCAATGTCTTTGATCAAGGATCTTCGGAAAATCGATCAGTGTTTGCCTCCATGTTCTCGTCATTACTAGCACCGTCTCATTCTCAGCAAAGGACACGTTCTGCAAAGGGGTCAACTCCCGCTAGTCCAGTACCGCAGCAACCCAAGGCTCAGCCATCATGGATGGAGGAGATGGAGGCAATGGCTGACGAGGCAGGTGTTACGTGCGCCGTATGTCAGGAGGGTCGCACCTTACAACCCTCAGAGTTGTTGGGTATGTACGCTTACATGAAGAAGATTTCCGTTCCCTCCAGCCAAGGGGGCGGGAAGTGTGACATTGACGGAACTGTGTTGTTGTTGTCATTGCCTGCATCCTTCCCTAACGCACTGGCGAATAGTACAGTTATGGAAGCATTGTTCACAAAGGCACGGAGTGCTGCGATTGCTTTGGAGGGAACTTCCCATGCATTATCCGCCATGAGTTTATCAACTTCAATTTCAGGCTCGGGTGTTGGTGCTGGAAGCGGTAGTAGGACGAATGTGTTCCTAACTTCAGTCTCGGCAGGAAATGCAATCCATATAAATTGTCATAAGAAGGCCAAAACTGCTGATCGGAATCATCCTAAGGCACCAAAGAGTAAGCCGATCACCTTGCACTACTGAGTCAATCTGTTGCTGTTTTAGCCTTATGGTTTCAAATTTTAATGTTACCCACCAATCATTCGTGTTCTTCTGTCGACAGGCGAGTGGGAAGGGGCCAGTTTGCGAAACTCAAGAGTAACCTGTAACGTTATTATCCCCCTCGTATCGTCCAAGACATCGAAGGTTCCTCTAATAGCCGTTGACACAGCATTGGCAGACTACAACGTTAGTATCACTAACACACTTGGTGCTCGTCCTAAGAGTATATTATGGAATTGCTTGCATGATATGCGCTTCATGTTATTGAGAATGGCGCATGGCGAGGCACTAGGAGCCGACTGCGGCGGTGGGTCATCGTCATCCAACTTTCTATTATTGCTTTATCAGCTGTATTCCGCTGATATGTTTGCCAAGAATGCCGAACATGATGAGAGTTTGGAAGTTTCGCTACACGCAAGGGGACTTAGTGCAGGTTTCTTGGTGGGCGTGGGCATATTGGATGATCCTGGCTTCGACCGGATCGATAACAGATTGAAACGCCTGGAGAGGGGAGTTGCAGGTGAGCTGTTAATGGTCAGCTAAATTTCATGTTTTGTCTCTCATAAGAGCTCATAGTGTCGAGCATGGCCCCCTTTTTACAGACGCTGCGCCAATGGCCGCTCTCCTCTCTATTTTGTTCTACAACGATGGCGGAAAGGCGACTAGTGGCTCTGCAACAAAGACACATGACCTAAGTGGCTCTGAGGAGAGAAAAATTCCGTCCCCTACTCGTCAGTGGGAGGTACACAAGTCAAAGTTTCTTGCCGGGCTTATGCGGTGCGCGGGTCATAGGCACTCGCTCGGTGTGACTGATAGTGGATGCGTAACTTCTCGCGGGATTTCCACTGGCCGGAAAAATATTGAGCGAGCTCGATTGTATAAGGATTGGACCAGTGATGATGCCGAATCCATGGGAGTAAATACCACATGGGGTGGCAATTCAGCTCGTCGCACGACCATGATCGAAGCTTATTCCAAGGCGTTGCGCCCGATGATAACTCTCTATGCAATTTTAGACCAACTCTCAAAGGATTTTGCCGTGGACAACTGCGACGAGAAAACTAGCGAGTCTGCGGAACATTTAGCAGCGAAGTTGGATTCATGTTATAAGGCGAACGACATACAAGAACTGTTGCGGGTTGCAGATATAAGTGTCGGGAATGATGTGATCTGCAAATACTTTGAGAAGGGTGCCACTAGCTGAGATTATAACATTATAGTAGAATATTATAACAATCCCGCCTCAACGATGCTGCTTTCTGTCTTGTGACCAAAAATGATTCATGTGACCAAATCGAATCGGGTTCTCGCACCTTATCTGCCAGACATGCTAATGCAAGAACAATGAGGAAGCCACGCTCAGAGCCCTCCCACCCTCCTCTCGCACTGACCGTCAGCGCGCAAGACCACTTATCTTCCAGACGTGCTAATGCAAGAACAAGGAGGAAGCCAGAACCACGACTCCCCTCTCGAGAAAAAGTACCAGCTCAAATGTGGATAAAGAGCTAAAAAAATTCAACATATCTCCTCACTCAAATACTTATATTAAAAAGCAACAGCAAAGATAATCATCATGGGTGCCAGCAACAGTGTCGTCGCGAACCAAATTGACAAGCCTCTCACCATCATTACCTTCAACAATGCTGATAACGTGTATGTAGCTTACAACCACCTCTACCAGGTTGCTCCGTTTGGTCAATCCCAAGTTGAAGCTGGGGCGGAGTAGGCATTGTCTATGGGTCTGTTGGTGACTAATTGCTCAATCGTATGTGGTATTGCCCCAATGGATCTACCCTCAGCGTTCAAAGTGTTCATTATGATTAGATTTATACGGACGGAAGCGAGCACAAAGGACCCTACCAGATATACGCGGGCAGTGACACGATGAGCAGTGTTATGGAATTTGTGGGGCTAACAGTTGATGCCTTTGCCGCCGTTGGCGGTTTTTTTGTACCCTGAAAATAAGATTAAAGACAAGAAAGCAGCATCGTTGAGGCGGGAGGGATGCGTGGTGTCCCTTAGCAATGAATGCCACAGATATTACTCACCATGCTAGCATAAGAAGGAGCATGCAAGGACAACATAAATTGATGCCGAGGAGGGAACGACTGCTGAGCTTACGAAGAAGTTATCTGGAAAATCGTAATAGTTAATTCAGTATATTTGAACCATCTAGAATTATACACGATATTCCCTGTCCTTGCTTTCGCAATTTTCAACCATCGTGGTTGAACCAGTTATTTATTAATATAATTTCTCCCCTCCTTCCGTCATAATCATCACGTCTGACCATCTCCATAGCCATTCCCATCATCATCGACGTCTCTATTGTCGTCGCCATTTCTTGAAGTCTTCGATTCGGCATCCATTCGAGGTCCTTGGTAATTTAGCGACGATTTCTTCGCTCCTCGACTTGCCACGGTATTGCCATCACCGCCCCGTCCTGCTGATGCCACCCTTCTTTCTTGTAGCAGCCGTTGTTGTTGGCGTCTCTGTTGTTGTTGTTGTTGTTGTTGTTGTTGTTGTTGTCTTTGTTGTCTTTGTATCCCAACGCCTCCTCCTCCTCGTCCTCGTCTCGCTTCACCGCCTCCCCCTCGGCCTCCACCCCCTCCACCACCACCGCCACCACCGCTCCCGAATCTCTCCGCCTCCTCCTGCAACACCGCCGCTTGCTTCAGCAATTGCTCCTGCTGCTGCCTCATCACCCACTCGCGCACCTGAGCGGTGGTCCTGCGAACGCGATCGTTCATCGCCCTCCTTTCCCGATCGAGGACCTCCCTGGCGCCGCGACGCATGCGCGCCATCTCCAACTCCGACCGTTCCCTCTCCTCCCGGACGGCGTCGCGCACGGCCTCGGATACGGCGCGCTCGACCCTGACGGAGACGGCCTCGGATACGTCCCGTTCGCGTTCTACCTCGATCTCCGCCCGCGCCCGATCCGCGTACTCCGCGAGACTGGCCTCCATCTCCTTGCGCAGTCGAATCTCGTACGCCGCTCGCTCCCCCTCCATTTCCGATCGCAGGATCGAAGCGATTTCCTCGCGGATCGAGGCCTCCATTTCCGAGCGGGACGTCGTCGCGTCGGCCGGGTCGCCCATCGACGACGCGATCGACGCCGTCCTTTCTTTTCGTCGTTGCTGCAAGACGCGTCGGAGCTGCATCCGAGCCTCGTGGAGCATGCGCAGGGACGCCTCGTACTCCCGTTCGAGGTCGACGTGCGATCGCGCGAGGTCGTCGAGCTCGCGTCGCAATCGTCCGGCCTCGGCCACGGCGGCGATCGCGTCCGCACCTCCTTCCGCCTCGGGCGACGATTTGTACCTGTCGTTGTAGTCGTCTTCGTTGTCCTTGACGCCGTCGGAAGGGTAGGGTGACCCATCGCGATCGTCGACGTCGAGCTCGTCGATTCTCCCGCGGTCATCGGCGTCGTCCATTCCGGAGTACGCCGCCGCCGCCGCCGCCACAGACGACGACGACGATGTACGACGAACGGATTCGCGACGACGAATACGACGACGATCGTCGTGTTCGCCGCGGGTCCGCCACGACCGGACGCGCGAGAGGGGCGAGCGCGGCAGCAGCAGCCGGGCCAGTCGCGACCCGAAAGAGGAGGAGGACGACGACGACGACGACGACGTCGTCGACGTCCCGACCCTCTCGTTCGTCGGGTCGTGTCGGTCCAGATCGAATACGTCCTCCGAGTCCTCGTCCTCGCGATGATCCGCAACGATGCCCCCCTCCTCCCTTTCGTTGCCCCTACGAGGCCCCGCCCTCCATCTCGGCAGGAGGCTCCACGACGAATAATATGTCGCCGGGCCGCCCGATTCCCCCCCCCCCCTCCCCCTCCTCCTCCTCCTCGTGCTGCTCCCGCTCCCCCCCCTCCTCGTCTTCGTCCTCATCTTGCCATCGTCGCTCCCCCTCCTCCCCCGATCGCCGCCCGTCGTTTCCATCGTCGCGGTCGCCGCGGTCGTCGCGGTCGACAGCCGCCGCGGGCCCCGCGAGAGCGCCGCGTAAGCGATCGCCAGGAGGAGGAGCGTCGTCCCCCCGAGGAGGGACGACGGCGGGAACGCGACGATCGTCCCCGCCGAGGAGGAGGAGGGCAGGCCGGACGATAGGGACGACGACATCCTCGCGACGACGACCGCCGCCGGGCGTAGGAAGGCAGTCGCGACGGCTTCGGCGGCGGGAACGAGGAGCGTCGTCGTCGAGCCTCCTCCGTGTCCTCCTCCTCCTCCTCCTCCTCCTACCTCCTCGTGGACGTCGACGTCGACGTCGACGACCTCCTCCTCTCCCACCTCCGCCGCCGCGGCCGCATCGTGGTAGTCCGCGCCGTAGTCGTCGTAGTACTCGTATTCCACCCCGTAGTCTTCGCGATCGTCGTCGTCGTCGTCGTCCGCGAGGCAATAATATCCCTCGTCGTCGTCGTCGTCGTCGACGTCCGCCCCCCCCCCGCACGTCGTCGTCGCCGCCTTCTCCTTCGTCGTCGACGATGATGACGATCGCTGCCTTCGTCCTCCGCCGCGAAGGTCCAGGAGGCGACCGCTCGTCGTAATCGAAGTCGCCGTCGACCGTGGCGGTCGCATGGTGTCGTCGTCGTCGGGGGCGGATGGGGATGATGGGGATTTTTTTCGCTTTGTGTTCTTGGTTCGTTGTTGTTGTTGTTGGGTTTTTGTGTTTGGGATGTTGAATCCGGATCTAAAAGACGGGGACAGACAGACAGACAGACAGACAGACAGACAGACAGACAGACAGACAGACAGAC
>JALLAZ010000182.1:0-19999 GCA_036939755.1 Stephanodiscus triporus
CATCCCTCCACGCGAACCTCGTTTTCCGAAAGCAGACGTGGCTCCCAACGCGGATCAATGCCGACCCACAACAGCTGTGTTTGGCGCATGGCTGAGCGGCCACGCTGGGACTCGGTCATCCCCACAACCTTGATGACCCAACCAAATTGGGAATCTAAAGCAAAGCCACGAGACTCGACTACATCTAAAACAGGGTCGAGGAGATGCCCCTTTTTGCGCGCTGATGCAATGCACGGCTTGGCATTGCATTCACTCCGCTTATGACTGCCAAAAACCTTCCCCCCCACATCATCATCTTCTCCCCCCTCATCTTGCACAGCCGCTGTGTCCTCCACCTTCCCCCCCTCCTCCACTTTCTCCCCCTCCCCCACCTCCCTAGTGTCCTCCCCCACTGCCATCCCGCCCCCCTCTGCCCCCTCCTTCATGGCCAGGTAGACAACATCGCCGGGCAGAAGCGGAAGGCGCGGAGGATGCCAATCCTTGCACATGAGGCAGTGCCCCTTCCCATGGACATTGCTATTCATGGGGAAGGTGCATGTTCTGCACTTGTAAAGCATCATGGTGATTACCTACACTCTCCGCGCTCTCTGAAACGGTGACATACGAGTCTGACATACCGTTGGAAAGCTCATTTCAACGCGAAAACGAATATGCCATTCAAACGACTGACTGGCATAGAAATTAGTGAGAAAAGAGAGGTGGGGATGTATCTACGATCCGCCTTTCTTGCAATTTCTTGTGCCGCATAATGCTTATGCAGTGTGTTATACGGTAATCTAATTTGGAACGATACAACCGACAAGGTTATGCTAAACAAAACCACTGGCAGGTATGGGGACTGCGACGTGGACATAGAGAGGCTCGTCGTATTGAAGGTTTCGTGTGGTGAGATTAAATGACTATCCTTGTGCCTAATGAGAGGAATGGACATGCCTCATTAAATTCATATGCAGTGGTGCAGCGCAATTTGATTCTATTAAGTAATACACAACTGGATAATATTAGGTCACCCAAGCGCTTACGAATGAGTGTGGACAACCCCTTTTATCAACTAGAGGGAAACCAAGATCTTAGTCCATTTTGTGTAGCATTCTCGCCCACAAGTTCCACTAACGATGGTGATATTCATTCACCATGGTTGCAAAACGTGCAAGGCTGGAGTGCAAGTAATAATGTTGGTTTTACGACGAGCGTCTCCAACTCTCCTAGAAGAGTCATCGACGCGCGAAAGGCGTTTGGGGGAGATTCCCAAAATATTCCCCATATTGTTCTCTTAAGTTAAGAAGAGAGGTTCTCAAGGAGAGGAGTCGAGTTGACCAGCTCTTGGGCGACCTCCCCGGCGAAGGCAAGCATGGCGAGACGTCCGTTCTGGAGCTCCTTCAATTTGTATTCCGCCAGCTTCTCTGGCCCCGGATTGGTGTACAGGCCCGTCTCAAGAATCAAGGCATTTGCGCGCGTGCCCGGCTCCGTCTCCAGGAGGCGGACCGTCTCGAGGACGGCGATGACGCCGAAGGTCAGCCCCGTCCAGACGGGGTCGGTGTTGAAGACCTCGAGCGCGGTGCCGGTGGGGGCGAGAAAGTCGTCGCCGAAGGTGCCGTCGGCGGCGTACTTCTCGGGGAGGATCATGCCGAGGACGGCGAGCTGGGCGAATCGGCCGTGCATGATCTCCACCTCGCGGTAGCGTTGGAGCTCCTCCGGGGAGGCCTTGGCGGCGAATCCGGCGGGGTCGAAGAAACCGACGGGGGGGAGGTCGCCGATGAGGCCGGTGGGATTAGCCGTGGCTTTGAAGCTGATGTTCTTCGTGCCGCTCGACGCCGCCTTGACCGCCTTGACGGGGGCGGCCTTCTTCACGGGCGCGGCCTTCACTGGCGCGGCCTTCTTCACGGGGGCGGCCTTCGCCGGGGGCGCCTTGCTCACGGCGCGGGTGGCCATGAGGGAGGATGACGCGCGGTCGACGGAGGCGGGTGCGAAGGCGGCGGCGCCAGCGACGAGGGTGGAGAGGACGGCGAGCTTCATCTTGGTGGCGGAGGTGGTAAGGTGAGGTTGGATAGTGCGTTCTATTGGCAAATAGATGATAGGAGAGGAACTTGAGTGGGTTAGCGCGATGGAAAACAACAACTTGAACATGAATCTATCTTCTGTACGTCAGCTGTATTTAAGCTTCGTGGAGCTCGCAGTGAATCTACCAAATATCAAATATCAACACTTCCTAGCGTCAACACGAAAACCAACGAAGCTCAAACCTCGATTTCGTTCCAGTCCGCTTTCCTTTTTTTTGTTTCCCGCCCTCTTCGAACCTTTCCTCCACGTGGAATATCACACGAACCCTCCACCCAAAAAAATTCTTCGCCAGGACAAAGACGACACATCATATCGTACGATAATACTCAACTTTACAAACATGTCCAACGTTTCTCTACTCATATGAAGTGTCTAAGATGACGAGACGACCCAGACCCGGAAGCAGACGCTCCATCGATTTCCTACTCGTTGCATTATTCCTCATCAACGCATCCCTCACACCCATCCTGAAAAAAGAGTACATCTTCTGCCTTGCCGATGGAGATTCTCTGGAGGGAGACGAAGATTTCCTGGCAGAGATCCTCGCCGAACAGGCTCGGGAGGACGAAGAGCTTGCTGGGATGGAAGCAGAGGTTAGAGAATACGAAGCCATGAAAGCGCGACAATATTCTTCCGGCGGCGGCGGCATGCCAGGTGGCGACAGAGGAGGCGCCGGCGGTCCCAAAATGAACAAAATGGGAGGAGGGGCATCCAGCTTCTCGAAGTTGGAGGACGATCTCAAGAAGAAGGAGGCCGAGAATGCCAAGAAGAAAGCCGCGCAAGAGGAAGAGATTGCGTTGCAGGAGGCAGAACGAATACGGCTGAAGCGCGAGGCGGACTTTGAGGCGGAATTGAAGAAGATGGATGACGAACAACGAAAGAAGGCACAAAGGCAGAAAGCGAGAGATGCCAAGGTTGTCAGACGCGTACTGAAAGCTCACAATGCGGGGAAACACTATGCAGTATTGGGAATACACAACCTCGAACTCCAGCTTGGGCCGTTGTACTTCTTCAACTTCTCGTTCGGACCGTGGACGATATTCCGAGTGAAGACGAAAGAAATAAAACGCGTCTATCGCAATTTGGCGCGTACCGTCCACCCCGATAAGAATAGAGACGGTCGGGCCGAGGAGGCATTTCACGCGCTCGAAACGTCGGCGGAGATATTAACGGACGAGAAAAAGCGATCCGATTACGATAAGCGCATTATTGCAACGAGGAGACGGAGGAACAAACGGGCCATGGAGAGCGCATTGTATGTGACTCAATTGGCTTGGTGCAGGAGCCTGTCGACTCTGCGGCTGATCAAACGTGTCTTGGGGCCCTTTTCGACTCCAATATTGGTAGTAACTGCCCTGATAATATAATGAATCGATGTATATTGTAGGATTGTTTAGACACAAGAAACTCAACCCTTGTGCGTAATCTTAAAATGATGAGTACTGAATGTGGGGACAAAGGCAGCACCTCAAACGCTCACCGCTGATGCACTGAAAATGTAGATCCCATCCATTCTCTGTCTCCCTGTTGTTTTCATTTAGTTGCTGATATCTGTTAAAACCTAAAAGATTTCCATCGATTGAATGATTCATTCGTGTCTTGTGACAGCAAAGGGATTTGCCTCACTTGGGTAAGTCGAGTTTCATTCATATCTTAGAAAGAAGAGGAAAAGAGATGCCGTAATATAATTCACATGAGGTGACGTCCTAGGAGATGAAAAACAACTGTTGATTAATGAACAATCCTCGTCATAGCATCAATAATAGTGGCTGCCTTGAATGGCCTTTAGCATATTGTGAGAGTGTCTGTTAGACGCCTTGTGACAATAAAATAACATGTGCGTGTTGTCGACACCCCAGATCCTCTTGCCACCATGTTGCAGTGTTCTTTTCTGGGTGCGTTTCAGGTCTACATCAGTGGATTCTCATCATTCTTATCTGCGATTTGACAGACGTCAAAAATCATCGTTTTTCGATGGTTTGGCTTTGTTCGTGCCATACGAATTCTTATTCTTGTGAGCTTTTTTTGGCGAACGAACCTGTACTACTAGAGAGAATAGAGGTATGTGACGTGCGACTCAGGCAAGTCGACCCACTAACCCATCGAGTAGTTCCGACAGGATGTCCTTTTCCCAAAAGCGGGTGAGATCGTCTTCCAGAGTGGCCACGAAATCCGCGAAACTGGCCAAGGGGGGGGCTACTGCAATTGACCTCACTGGCGATGACGACGTCGATTATGATATTGCGAGGAAATGGGGGGTCAAATTTTCCGATGAGGATCCGAAAGTGCATTACTTCGATCCACACAATGGGCACGGCTCCCTAGGCGATCGTGATGGATTTGAAGATTGCAATGCAAACGAAGGAAGTAGAGGGACGTCGCGATTGAACGACGAGCTAACACTACTTTCTACGCTACATGGACGAGCGAGACGAGAATTACGTGACATTAGCAAACATGACTTCCAAACAGTCGTTCGGTACGGAACAAAGACAAGAACCTGGGGCAGAAATGGAATCCCGCGATGGAAGTTTGAGTTTGGCAATACAGTGTGCATTACAGACGACGAATGTCGTACAGAGATTACGTGTTACAAGAAGGCCATATCAATCGAGCCTGCGAAAATAACGAAACAAATGCAGGAAAACCGCGCTCGAGCATCTCGAATATTGAGAGATGATCCTCACCTTGTCACAACTCACTCGATCATCATCATCGACCAAAGTGCTTCAATGGGAACTAGCGATGTCAACTGCTTCCGCTCGCGTTCTGATGCCGCGTATGGAACGTTGGCATTGGACTATATTGCGGAGCAGCTTTACCAGATGAATGATGAATTCTCCGTCGATGCTGTAACTATTATAGAGATGAACGACGCGAGTTCCTTATTCGTTGTGAAAGAGCCGCTTGACTGGATTCTCTTCAACAAAGTCCTTGATCGCTTGTCTACTGCAAAACCGAAGTCTCATGGCAACTATTTAAAATCTCTGGAACAAGCAGAAAGACGAATTCGAATGGAACTTGAAACTCTTGATGACCTTGATGCCGATGACATTCCGGCATTCTTGCTTGTATTCATATCTGATGGCAAGCCTAGTGACTGTTTACCTCAGCACGAAGTCATGAGGCATAACGTAATTGCTCGTCTTTCTCAAAAGCTCCAATCAAAGTTTACTGTCTTTGGTATGGGCATAGGGGCGTCCAATGCGGATTTTGATCAGCTGCGTTTGTTGGCAGACACCGCAGAACAATATGGCGCATGCGGTCGCTTCAGCCATGCTGGTCTGAATCCTGCCTGTCTCAGTACCTCCTTCAGCTTATTGGCCACATCGATGACAGCGACTAGGACTGATCTCCGTTCCACAACTGCGGGAGGGTGGGGGAGGCCTCGTGGGCGGGTTGACGGGAAACAAACCAAGACGGAGAAGATTTATCAAATGAAGCAAAAAAACAATGATAATAGCGGTTTAGTCCCATTCCGGAGAGAAACTAGATTGGTGTCGAGACATGTTTATGATCCTAAAAACCCGTCCACCGTGTGGCCGATAGCTGATTTCTTCAACCCCAATTGTGCTGGTTTTGAGATTGAAAAGGATCCATTTGGAAAGGTAGGTACTTCGTTCCAGCAACTTTTTCTTGACGAGGGAAGTTCTCACGTTCTCCTATTTATCTATGCAGGGAGCTGAACGACTGGCTTATATGTTTCACGAAATAAAGCCCAAGTCAACAGGGCGGGGATGGGATAAAGTTGGGGGGTCAATGGTTGCCAAGGAGTCAAGGTTCAATGAAAATGAAGAATCCAAGGAAGCTTTCCATACCAGCTTTTGCCGCGTACAGAACAAATCGAACGATCTAGCCAAATTGTTCAATCAAGCAGTTGAGAAAGCCCCATTATTACGGCCTTCAATAGATGAGGTATCATTGCCCCCACCCATCGTCTTCCTTGAATGCAGCGTTTACGAATACACAAATTTTCATGGTTTCAAGTGTGGAGTCTTAGGTGAGAAATGCCGTCTGCTTGTGATCAAATTTGCTCACATTAAAGGCTCTTTCCTCATCCCGACGATGCATTCCGGATCAATCTCGCGAAAGTTGAGAAGTACCTCCGAGGAAAATTTACCAAATTTAACAGCAACAACGGGTTTGTACTGAATAATCGTGATAGTGACGGAGATTCCATTTCTCTATCTATTGGTGTAGTCAAACTCACTGATTTTGTCCAAGCCTTCAGCCATTGGGTGTACGAGAGCACAGGCCACAGTTTGATTGTATGTGACCTTCAGGGAATATTGGATATGGAAGGCAGACGGCCAGTCTTTCGTCTGACGGATCCCGCCATATGCTCCAAGGGATCAAGCAGCATGAAATATCGCTATGGAAAGACCGATCTTGGCATGCGAGGGATCCGTGACTTTTGCTGCCGCCATACTTGCAACTCTGTCTGTAAAGCTCTTAATCTGCCAACGATGAGAGCAAAATAATCTCGCCTCTCTGAGAGAAATTGATTGGAAGCAAGAAGTGAAAAGACAAAAGACATCATTTGATGCTCGTTCTATGTTGGGCAAAACGGCCTCGGTCAGGCTCCAGCCCAATGACGCTCTCGAGAAATGGTATTAGAATATCACACCACAGTGCTTCCCCCCCATCTTGAATGAGTCCAATTTTTTGTCCATTCTTCACAAACGCACACCCGAAGGACAAGCTTGACCAGGAATAATTCACAAGATAGAGTGGCCTTCTGCGTGGTTATTGTGTGTGACGTACACGTTAATAGTAGCAGAAAAAGTTATGTTTACTTCACATACTAGAATCAACAAAACCCAGCTGGGGAGAGAGCAGATAATCGCTTTGAGAGACAGTTCACGGGCGCAACGACAAAATCTCCAAGAGCAAACTGTGGCTCACAGCCTTGATACCCTCACTCTTCGAAATGACATCGAAGTTCCCCACGATGTACTCCATGGCAATATCTTTCATCACTTGACAATGCGCCTCGTGGGCAGTTTGCAGTAAGTATGCGGCATTCTCCGATCCTATGCTCCGCCGGACCACGACACAGCACATGTCGCGCAACGTGGCAAGCTGGTACAGGTCGGACGCGATGTATAGTTCCACGGCATGTTCCAACTCGATCTTGACTGAGTCGGTATACAAATATTCCAGAATCAACAGGAACACTGCGTGGGAGATGGGTATTGGTATCTCCACCCCAGGGTCGCTCTCCCTCATGCCGCTGCGGAACATGGCCGCGAAGTGCTCGCAACGCTTGGCAAGTATCGCCCTCAGCGCGAAGACGCGCCGTCCCTCCACAATAAAGGCCACGTCTGAATAATCTTCGTCGTTCACCATTTCCTTCATGTCGTGCAAGAATCCGGCGCTGATCGGAACCATCGTCCCGGGAGCAGCTCGACGCGAGCCGCCCTGGGTTACTGAATGGGGCTCGACCAGGCAGGCGGTGTGTTCATTGTACGATGCGACGCGGACAACGTTCTGACCGACGAGCTTCTCGAGCAGCTGCGGGGTGGACACCTTCTTCCCGCTCCCGTGGCCAAGTTTGCCGTGATCGCCGTTGCCCCAGGTGTATACCTCGCCCTCGGATGTTAACGCGACCGAATGGCTCCAGCCGCACGTGATCTGTTTTAAGAATATCCCGTCAAGGGCCTGGACCAGCGTTGGCTTGACTCTGTTCACCTTATCACCATGCCCAAGTTGGCCGTGTTCGCCTCCGCCAAAGGTGTACACTATTTTTTGTTTTGAAACGCGTTAGATTCACACAGAAGATTTCCCACAAAAGTCGGAGGGAAGAAAAAAAATCAAACGATACGTCAACAATGTACTCACTTTTGCCATCCTGGGTTACCACGGCGCTGTGAAAGCCCCCACAGGCAATTTGGATCGGCCGTTTGCCCAGGAGAGATTCGACGAGACGCGGCGAGTGGCAGTTGCGTTCGGCTCCATGGCCCAACCTTCCAAATTTTCCCTGCTCAAAAGTGGTGGATTGAAAATCAGAAATAGCTCTATCGCATTTCACTCGGACAAACTGCGTTAATTGCACCTATATTTCACTCACCTCGCCCCAGGTATAAACCTGCAACATCGTGGCGCGTTTGGCGTGATATGTTATGAGGGTCGATCAATAAATAAAAAAGAGTGAAACGGAATCACCACCAAATATTGGAAACTACGAAAAGCATAAACGTTCGTGTCCTCACCTCTCCCATATCCGTCAAGCATCCCGTGTGAAATCCACAGGCGCTAAGCTGCACGACCTTCTTCCCGCCCAGCCTCTCGAGAAGCTTAGGCGTGTACTGATGTCCTTCCGTGTCGCCGTGTCCGGCGACGCCGTTCTCCTTGTCGCCCCACCTGACCATGTTATTATTATTCGGAGCGCATCCCGCGTCGGCGAGAAAAAAAACATCATATCGTAAGTACGTCAACGACAAAATTAACCATCAAACAATAAACATCACGGCACCGAAAAGGCGAACAGCAATATAAGTATTACATAAATATCTCTCACGTGTACAGGCATCCCTTGTTGGTGATCACCGCAGTGTGACGCGATCCGCACGCGATGTCCACTATCGCAAGTCCGACTAGGGCCTCGACGCGACGGGGGGTGGAGTGTCCCGACTCGTTGCCGTGCCCGAGCTTCCCGTACATGCCCCCACCCCACCTTTCGTTGTTGTTAATATAAAAATCGAGGGAAGAAGGGCACAAAGGAAGGGGGTGAGATCGACGTTTTTTTTTTTCTTAACGACATCGGACGTCAGAACGAACGAACAAAGTGGACGGAAAGACGGAGGGGGCGAGAAGCGAGAGGGAGAACGTTATACGTCCCACAAGCCCAACCCCCCCCCTCCCCACAAAAAAATTCGAAGACCCGACATCGACGCACGAACGACACAACTACTCACGTGAAAAGGTCCCCGTTCGACGATACCGCCGCGGTGTGATAACTCCCGCACGTCACGTGCGTGACGATGTGCCCCGTGAGGCTGTGCGTCAATCTCGGCACGTACTTCCATCCGTTGTCGCCATGCCCAAGACGTCCGTCGTCGCCCCGTCCCCACGTATACACCTCCCCCTCCCCGGTGAGCACGACAGTGTGGCCGGACCCGCAAGCGATTTGCTTCACCCCCACGCCGCGCAGGGAGTCGACGTAGGTCGGCTCGTCCTGATCGGACGTGTCGCCTATCCCGAGCTGACCGTCCTCGCCCCGTCCCCAGGAGTACACGATCAGCTCGCCGGGATATGGGAGAACGTACTGGGAGTGATGAGACGCGGTATACGCGGAGCCGGAGCCGGAGCCGGAGCCAGAGCCGGATCCGGAGCCAGAGCAAGCGCCGGAGGAGGAGGACGGGGGAGGCGAGAAATTGGACGGCAGGGGAGGGGGGAAGGAGGCATGGCGCTGCGAGGAGGGCGCGCCGGCGGAGAACGCCGCCGTCTCCGCGGACGACGAGGAGGAGGCGAGGGGGTGATGATGATGATGACGATGATGATGATGTTGATGATCGCCTCCTCCCCTGCCCTCACCCCGGTGCGGACGGGAGCGGGAAGAACGGCCGCCGCCGCGTCGACGGTCGTACCCGTCGTCGCCGCGTCGCATCGTCCCGCCGCCGTCGTCGTTGTCGTCGTCGATGTCGTCGTCCTCGTTGTCGTATTCCATCATCATCCCGTCCCCGCCGCCAGCGCCGCCCCCGCCGCGACGACGAAGATCGTCGTCCTCTTCCCCGCCACCCATCGTTCCTCCCCCTCCCCCACCACCACCAACCCGCGCGAACGGGGAGGAGGAGGATCTCGTCCCCGCCGCCTCGGAGGTCCCGCTCGCCGTCGTCGTGCTCGAGAACGACGCGACAGCCGCCGCCGCCGCCGCCGTCGTCGTCGACGACGACGACGACGCCATAGCGGAGGTCCTGCGCTCGGTCGATCGCGACGATCCCGAGCTCGATATTCCCGCCGCGGCCGACGGAGGACGGGCGGGGGCGGCGCCTGCGTCGTTGGTCCCTATTCCTCCGATTACTCCCCCGGCGAAGACGACCGCCCTCTCGGCACCCCCTCCCCCCCTGCTGTTGTTGATCGTTGATAACAACGAGGAAGAAGAGGAAGAGGAAGAGGAGGATGATCCGCCGCCCTCCCTCATGGAACAGCCTGCGGCGACGTTGGTGAATGATCCGTTGGGGGAGGAGGCCTGGCCGCTCATGGTTATTAATTACTTGCTATTTATATTCGTGTCAAAATCCGCCGCTTGTGTGTCTTGGGATGTAATGAAAAAATATTTGGGACGTGACCCCGAAAGTGTGACACAGATTACGACATAATTTCAGCGTTGTGACAGTCAGTTCAAATATGGATATTGTACTGTGTCGAAAGAAAAGAAAAAAAGAGAAAAAAAAGAGAAAAATAAATGGTGTCCCAGACACCCAAAAACAAAAAACTTAAAAAGTTCGAGTTGCTAATTAAGTAGCTCCATGAAAAGTACACATATCTCAAATATAATAAACAAAAAAGGCACGAGTCTCCTCCATCAACCCCGCCAACGATTCCTTCGGATCTCAGTTGTATCTCCTCTTTGCTTTGTGGTTAGAGAACTAACGATTTAGCCCATCCCGAAGAAAAAGAACGTGTACTAATAATAAATAATAGCATGACGTTCCGATCCCTCGTCATCGCCAAAAACGCCATCCTCCTCCTCGCGGCATCGTCCGTCGACGGCCACTCCTCCCTCGTCGCCGCATCGGCACAAGAAGGACAACATTCGGCGGGGGATGGAGCGAATAATATCGGAATGTCGTCCTACGTCGTCTGTCCACAGGTCCCTACCCTCCACTGTCGCAACGGCTCCACTTGCGAATCCGGAATGGCCACGATACACGAGCAGCACGCGCACCTCAACCTCCAGACGCACGAGTCCGGCTATCACTGCGTTTGTTTGCCGGGTTACATAGGTCACGAGTGCCAGGTCGAGGTGGACGATTGCGATGCGGTCACGGGATACGACCCGAGCGATGCAACGGGAACTCTCAGGAGCTGCTACCACGGCTCCAAGTGCCGCGCCTATTCGTCGTCTTCCGGCGGCTCGTCGGCGGCGGCGCAGCATTATTGCGATTGCGAATCCATAAATCGAATGTCGGGACCGACGGCTCAAAAATTCGCCGGCATCATGTGCCAGCACGCCTCGACGAGCATGTGCGCCGCGTCCCTCGTCGTCGCATCCTCCTCCTCCTCCTCCTCCTCCTCGTCGCCGTCGTCATTATCGTCCGTCGGCACCCATTCGCCGAACGGGCAGTTCTGCGCCAATCACGGCACATGCGTCAGGATGGTGTCGGGGGACGAGCCCCATCCGGGATGCGTATGCAAGGACGGATGGACGGGGATGCACTGCGCGGAGAAGATACCGACATCCGTGCACGTGACGGCGAAGATGGCGGAGGAGGAGGCGGCGAGCAAGAAGGGCGTGGCGAGCGCCGTCGCGGGGAACGTCCTGCTGGGGTGCTACCTCGTCGCCATCGCCGCCGTGGCGCTGTGCCTCTCGGTGGCATTGGTCCGGATCCGGAGGGAAAGAAGGAATGCCGCCGACGCCGACGCCGCAGCGGGCGATTCGAATTACGCGCCGATAGAGCCGTCGACGACAGGGGGGGGCGTGAGCGTCGAGGCCGCGGTCGCGGACGGGAGCTGCACGCTCGGAAATTTTTCGATAGACGACGGCGTCGCGGAGGACGGCGATTATATGGAATCGACGTCGAAGGAGGAGGAGGAGGAGGAGGAGGGAGCGGCCTCCGTGCCTGGGATTGTATAAAAATAAATGAAATATCCTCCTCGGATCCCCCTGTCGCGCGGACGAATAATGTCCGACCTCACAGGGGTCGGGTGAAAACGATCATTTTTCCTCGGGAGGACGAATTGTCTTTTTGAATATCGTAGTGAACATTACTTAACTTGAACTACGTCACGCCTTCATCGTGGGGGTTGGGGGAATCGCGCCATTGTGCAATCGACTAATTATGATGTATTATTGATCTCGTTACGCCAATCTCTGGTTACACTAAACAAAAAACGAGCAATTACTCCGCAACCTACCAACTCAGCATGCTGTTCCAATCCTCGTGGTCCCGAATACTGATATCTCGTCATTCTGACCCGCCGTGGCTTTCTCTCACGGGGATGTTCCGTGTCATATCTTCACCGAATTCTTCGTCATGACAGACACACGAACCTTTTACCCTCAGTTCGCAGTCTTGAAAACCATGAGCTGTCCGCTTAATTCATCTCGGGCTCAAATTTCCAAGCCAAGCCAATCTAGGTATGGCACCATAATCATAGCCATTGTTCTAGCTCGGCCACTCTCCCCGCCAACGATGGTTTGAGGATAGGGGACCACCGTCGTCACGGAGACCCCGATATCTAACGATCGCACCGAGAAGCACACGGCCACAGCCGGCAGTCGAGCCGAGCGCAGATTATGCCCGCATCCAAAAACATCGTTCGTCGTCATTCATCGTTCTGCGTCGAGATGGGTCCCGCGTCGTTTACTCCCACTTCCCGCGGAAGCCCCGTGTTCCAATCCACCGTGCGGCCTTCGCACGGCCTTCGCTTTCGACGAATCGCGGAAGACGGACATGGACTCGCGCGCGTCGTCCGCATATCTAATGCTACCGGTCGTCACGGGAGATCGTCCAATGCCGCCCGCCCGGACCAATTCGCCGCGAGGGATGTCCGGCAAGGCGCTTTCCTATGAATGGGGTAGAGGGTGAGGAAGCCGCTCGCATGATCGTCGCGGACGACGAGATGGAACGTCTGCGCGCCGTTGGTTGGTCGGGGGTGGGGGGGGCCACGCGACCATGACCACGTTGTGTCGTCGTCGCTGATCATTTTTCATGTTGTAAGTCCTACTACAGATTCCATATCAAATGCCCAACGTAATCAAACGATATGGAGTATCTACTATCAGAAGTACATACAATCTTTATTTTGAACGGCTTTTTCACCCGTTTCTCGTACTCCCTTTGATTTGGATTCTGTACTATATTCATGGTCAGGGAAAATTAATGTTTTGTCCACCCACCGAAGCATTTATTCCTCAACCTTTCGACGATGTCTCGAATCCTCCTCTTATGCGCCGCCATCCTCATAGGCGATCATCAATGTCTCGTCGTCGCCGTGGAGTTTGGTGAGGTCACTACCTGCCCCCAGGTCCCCTCCCTCCACTGCAAAAACGGATCGACGTGCACCCCCGGAATCGCGTCGTTCGGGGAACAGCACGATCACCTCGACCTCCAGACTCACGACTCGGGGTACCACTGCAAGTGCGAAAACGGATTCATCGGGCACGAGTGCGAGGTCCTCGTTGAGGAGTGCTCCGGCAACGCGAATGCGCCCATGTGTTACAACGGTGCCAAGTGCAAATCGAGCGGCGGCACCTGCGATTGCAAGGCGCTGAATCAGGATAGCGGGGCAACCGACACGAAATTCGAGGGCAACATGTGCCAATACGAATCGACCAGCTTTTGCGCTGTTTCTTTGGTGGGGAATCACGCGCCCGACTATCAGTTCTGCACCAATCACGGCGAGTGTGTACGGCTGGTCTCCGGGGGGGAACCACACCCTGGATGCGTCTGCAAAGATGGATGGTTGGGCAACCATTGTGAAATACGAGGGGATCCTTTCGCAACTCAGTCATCGAAAGAGAACCAGGGGGGGGAGGGGACTAATTCTACCACAGCATTGCTCAGTTCTATGATTGTTCTCATTGCCATCGTGACCTTGGGCATTATTTTCGCTTTGATCAAACATAGAAAGATGAGAAATGCAGCTACTATTCTAGGATCGCCTGCATTGGAAAATCCAACATCAAGGAGGAAAAGCGAGGTAGGCGAGGGCGACTTGGATGCGGATGGGAGTGGGACTCTGGGAAATCAATCGACAGCTGAGAATGGTACGGATAACGTTGACGCAAAGGATCTTACCATGGAAGAGGATGATGAAGATGAAAAAATCAACGGAACGAAACCCATTGCCGAAATAGTTTGACCATCCAATTATTAGTTGACAGTAAAGTTGTATGATCTCTAAAGCGAGTTATATTTGCTTAGCAGTGTTAGGGCTAATCCCTCTCCGTGTTGTGGAATTTTCTTGAATTAGCGACAAACTTTCTCTATTTCCTATTTGTTCTTGCCACTCCATTCCGACGCTCCCTTCTTTTTTCCAACATGCGTTCCCTCTTGTTGGTTCTCTTCGTGTCTTCTTCTGCTGTATGCTTACAATCGTCAGATTCGATTGGATATAGAGCCGTGCTTAATTGAGTTATTACTGTGCACGCGAAGCCATATGCGGACAATTTAGACCACTCCATTTTCGCTATCAGCGTTTCAGCAAGGATGAATGTGCATACCAGCAGAAGGATGAGGTGTAGGATGCGATAGCGATCGAAGGTTATCTTCATGTCGGCAGGCAATATGCAGTGATTGTCCTGTAATTCTTTGGGTGTTCATTCGACCTTGATGGTACTTGTACAAGCCCTCGCTCTAACTTATCTCCCGTCTCCCGCGCCTCCCCAATAACACCGTGAGTAAGTTATCGTTGAGCCTCTCTCTCTCTCTCTCTCACTCTAGTGGTCAAGTGTGGCTGGCTGGTAAGCTGTGGGTGCGTAACTATGATATCGTACCTAAAGTACTCCGTATCGTATCGAGTATGGTACGGGACTTGCCGTCTTATGACTTACAACCTCAGAAAAAAGATCGAATTTGCCACTTTATCGTGAATCGGAAGGCGTGAAGACCTTAGAGTAACCATATTTGCAAGAAATATCTTATCTACTTTGGTAATGATTCAATACTTTGGCCTTGTTTGATCACCGCAAAGTCAACTAAAGGCGGAAGCATCCCGATCACTTCTTCATTTGTTTTGCCTGCTGCCGCTTGCTCCACATATGAAGTAGATACGACTTCGTCTTTCATTATTTCTTTCCCCAACTGAGCTGCTGGAATGCCTACTACATCCGCAACGGCCACTACCTCTGCCGCCATTCTCAGGATATCCTCGTTCACCCTTCCAACTTCAGCTAATAATAGCTTTGGAGGTTCATCTCTGGGCTCATTTGCCAGATCAAAGGTGTCAAAATGAACTGCTACACTCCTCCTTGACCTGATTGCTTGATGAATCTTCACAGCTTCAGCTGGATTGCAATGAGACTCTCGCATGAACCATTCTGGCTCATAAGCACCAATAGGTATTGCACTGAGATCGAATGGCCCAAGGCGATCACCAATTTGATGATGCAATGGGAATTCAGTTGGTAAACCGGTATCACCAGCAAAATAAAAGGAATGTGTGTGCGGTGCTCGTTGCCCTGGCTCTGCTAGAGCAGGTCTTGCATGAACGGAAAAGGAACACCACAGCCTTTGATTTCGGTCGAAGGGACTGCGCGAACACCAATGCTGGGCAGGTGCACATGTTATCACAAGTTCATTTTTATCAGACAGAATTTGAGTTTTTTTCTTTCTATCCTTTGGATGTTGCTCAGACACTTCTTCATCAAATGCTCGAACCAATTCTACCAGCTCGGGTAAATTCTTTTCCGGGATGTTCGTGTTAGGATGCTTTCGTCCTAGCGGCTTACTTAAACGCGCCCCTTGCCACCATTCCAGCTCTACGATATTTTCAGGTGAGATACCTGCCTTATCCATGAGCCAAGATTTGATCCCCAATGGTGCAATCCAGAAGCTCACTTTATTTGAGTCTACCAGCTCCAAAATCGACCAATAGTCGAGATGATCCATGTGGTCATGGCTTATCAAAGCACAGTCCACAACCTCTGGCAAATCAGCAACACCAAATGCTGGTGGCGCTGTCCGGCGGATCGGTCCTGCGTAATTCGAAAAATGTGGGTCTGTTATGATTGTAAAGTCACCCGGAAATGTAACTATTGTTGTTGAATGCCCTATCCAAGTCAGTCGCAAAGCTTCGTGTGTACCCTGGTCACTGATTGTCGATGCTTGGTAGAATTCAACATCAGGAGCGGTGGAAGAATCTGATAAATTCATGGAAGCAGACGATTTGATAAATTTGTCTGTCATCAAAGTCTCAACGATATGGGCATTTCCCTTGGTCTCTCTGACAACATCTTGACACAGTGCGCGATTGCTCGACAGACCCGTAGCCTTCAAAAATCTTGACCAGGCACCGCCCAGCTTCCATCTTAAAAACTTCTTCAATCCATTCTCGCCATTGCTACTTTCTGACAGCCATGGATTAACATATCGACCAGTCTCAGGATCACGCGATGTGAGCGGATACCCTTCATTGTCAAACCACGACTTATGTGATGGCTCAGTTAGGGTTATACCCCTCCATGTAGTGTTAACTCTAGTGGTGGTTATGGCGGTGGTGGTGTCTATTACACTGCCCCTCAACCAGCCCCACCTACTCTTCCTTAACGTATAGCGTTTTTTCAAACTTTCCATGGCCACCTTTCTTGCCAACTGCCTCGCAATTTTTTGCCTTACATATACTCTTTTCTTTGCATTGTAATGGGATATAATATTTCTTTTCCCGTTTGATATGGCATTAGAAGAAAGATTTCCAACCTTTCCACGCATATTTTTGACGAATAAGGAGTACTTGTCGGATCTTTTCATCATGGATATTCTGACAGCATTTGCGCGCAACTTGACTAGTTTGCGTTGCACTTTCTGAATGTGTCTTAGCAGTTTCATTCGTTCACGAAAAATGAATATTGTGTCTTGCCAACGATTTCTTAGTTTGACCATGAGCCGTTGCCGTTGTGATTGTTGGTTGCTTTCGAGTAGACTTCTCATTAGTTTGGAGGCGTCGGAAAGAGATGATGGGAGAAAAATGTAATTCCGTTGTTGGATTTGGATGGGAGGCGTAAATAGCAACGACGGTCGCTGCCTTCCTAAATGAGACCCACCCAACCACATACAACGTGCCATGCTAGAACAAGACCCGGGGAGAGGGCGGGATTTAGCCGCCCATGTCAATGCCGCCGCCTGGCGAACGTCTGTTCGGCGTGGAGTGAGAAACCTAAGCATATATCGCTTTGCGTTGCTAGTACCTGATTATAATTTTTTTATGACAGTCAATACGCAAGAGCACCCTATCATGAGCTGGGTGTCGGCACTGTGCAGACCGGCTCGTGTATCTGCTGGGTGAGCTTGGGTGTAGAAAACCATCAAATTCAAGAAGTACCCACGGAGTAGCGCTCGCAGCTTTTTTATGCTTGCTGGCAAAGAGAGTTAGGAGGTTTCGGTGGCGGGGCCGGGGGGTTCGAGTTGTGGCGTCGGACAGACCTGCATCTGTGTGGTCATGCTGACTGGCTGTACAGTTGGTCACCAAATTTGAAAAACTCCCATAGCGCTAATGGGATCCCCAATTTGGAAATGAAAATGCATCCCTGCCCAAACCAAAAATGGGAGTCCCCAAAGCGGTTAGGGGATTGCGTTTTTGGCTTTTTCTTCAGTCACGCACAGGTACGCCCCCCCACACCTATTTTAGGCGATCCAACGCCATGGCGGCGCACCCCTCATCACCAAAAATTTAGGGGGCAGAAAATGTCGTCGTCTCCTTGTCGTCGGACGACTAGACAAAGACAGTGATGCTTCCATCAACGACGGCACGCCGCCCCCTTCCGGCCGCCGTCGTTGCGATTGACGGGATGGCCAAAGACGTCGACGGTAGGCGGGCTGTTGCGGCGATCTACGATCCTCAAGGGACGGAGGGCCGTCAAGGTCGCAAACGACCACCTCCTTCGGAGGGGGAAATTGCCGACACGTGGCGCGATACACAACATCGTGCTTGACCTGGACGATCTGTCCGACGTCATGCTCGTACCGTTGCGGTACAAGGCGCTGGGGTTGAATCGCGACACATCGGTCCTCGTCAACAACGCCGGCGTCGTGGCCGTCCCCCGACGCGAAAAATCACCGTGGACGGGAACGAGCGGACCTTCCAATCGAATCACCTCGGTCACTTCGTACTGACGTCGGCGCTGTTCCCGTACCTGTCGAGGGAGGGCACGCGTATCGTCACCGTCTCGTCGTCGGCGTCGTACTTCGCCGGTCCTGACGGGTTGGACCTCGACAATATCAACGGCGAGAGATCGTACGGCGCGTGGCCGTCGTACTCGTCGTCGAAGCTCGCGAACGTGCTATTAACGCGGGAGCTCCAGCGTCGCGCGGACGACGCGCACCCGGGCGTGGTCGGTACCGACCTCTGGAGGTACGTCGTCGGGGAGGGCAGGTTGGCAAGGATGAAGGATGGTCGCGATCGTTTGGGGAGTCTGGCCCTGGGGGCGACGCGTCTCTTCGCCAAGACGCCGGAGGAGGGGGCGTCGACGCAGGTGTACCTCGCCGCCACGAGTGACGCTGTCGTGAAGGGGGCGGTGGTGCTGTGGCAGATGTAGACTTTTCCGCCGATGAGAGCTCTGATGCCAGTTTGGTAGAAGACAATGATGAAGACCTAGAATAGAGACTTTCCACTATAAGGTTCCTTCAGGAAAGATGCATTCGTATAATCAAAGCCAAGTTAAGTGGTAATGTTTCCAAGTGCAATTACTTTTACTTTCAAACTCTAGAAGCAGTCTCGCGACAAGTCGTCGTAGCTCACCCCAGTGCAATCGGAGAGCTTATTCCAAAAATCAACCAGCCTCGCGTCATCCCTTGCATAGTCGGACATTCCCCAACCGAAATGGTAGGAGCCGCTTTTCGCCGCCCTCGCGCCGAAGGCGTACTCGTCGCTCGTCGCCAGTATGTACGTGTTATTCGCTTCCCCCACGGGGATACCGCACGGGCCCCATCCGGCCAGGAGCATCTTCGTGTTGACGGTTCCGGGATCCATGGTCAGGCATTGAATGCGACGGAGGTTTTCCAGCAGCAATGATGCCGACGTCGTTCGCAACAGATCGTCCTCTGGAGGTCGATAGCTCGATAACAGCCTGGAGAGTTGGACCGTGAACAGCAAATCTCCCAATTTTGAGTGGGCGTAGGAGGAATGTGCGGAGTAAGGTAGCGGCTCGAAGTCGTGGTATTGGTCGTTCGTTCCATCATCGTTCCTCCTCTCGCCATCGAACCTTCGAGCGAAAAGGGAGTCCAAGTCGGGCAACGTCCGCGATTGGCTCACGCTCGACGTGGTGACGATGCGAGCGTCGCTTCCTCGGATCAGGCATGGCAGGAGCGCGCGGGTCAGTACGAACGGCGCCAGGACGTTGACCGCCATCGTCGCGTCGAATCCCTGGGCGGAGCGACGCGGCGTCGGATCGAAGACCCCCGCGTTGTTGATCAGGCAGTCCAACGCCGGCATGCTTCGATCGTCCTCCGGCGGCAACTGCCACGATCGCAGTTGCGCGACGGCGTCCTCGGCGAGGTTCCTGACCTGTTCCAGATCACCGAGGTCCGCCCGGAGGTAGGCTACGCGCGAGGCGCCCCGATCCTCAAGATCCCGCACAAGGGTCTCGACGACGGGGTCCGACGGATCCCTTCTCCCGTGCACCAGGAGCATGTGCCCGTCAGAAGCCAGCCTCCGACACGTGTGCCTACCTATCCCGTCGGTCGAGCCGGTGACGAGGAACGTCCGTGGACGACGGGATGTCGTCGTCGTCGTCGTAGTCGTCGTCACGATGGCGGCGACGAAATCGCGCACGAGCAGCGCCAGGGAGCAGGCGGATACGATGCGCGAGAGCGAGAGGGAGCTGCTGCCCATAGAGTTTTTGTGTGTGTTGTTAGTTTCGCCTACGAGTTTAATCCCTATTGCGCTTCGTTAGATTTTTTTTTTCGTCTACCATACTGTTCCTACGTAGACTTCTCGTACCCCGTCCAGAGGACCTCTTGACGCGCGATTGGCCGAAAAAATCGTCCAACCATGGTGCGCGGCGGAAATGGCCCCTAGCATCACCCATGCTATTGCGGCGCCCAAACCAAGCGCA
>JALLAZ010000183.1:0-24816 GCA_036939755.1 Stephanodiscus triporus
TATTTGGGAAATAGGCATTTTATTCTGCCTAATCTACCTGTAGGAACTCGTAAAATTGCCTATACCCAGGTTATGTATGAGTAGTACTCTACCACTTACGAAGCCGCGCGTATCGTACCTAGCCGCACAAAGAGGCACTTCCCGGTTTTTTCACTGACTGATCACGCGTACGTCAGCGGAAAATATCTAAAAGGGATGTATTTAGATCGAGATCAGATCAAAATAGATCTTCTTTTAGGGCTCTGGATATCCAAAATCATATTGGATTCCTTGGTTCGGTGTTACTCCTACGAGCGACGAGAATGCAATGACGTCGCCCAGACGAGTGTCGACACCACTTTCACCTTTCACCGCGTTCTCTCCGCACAACTAACAGAACCTTTGTTAGCCTCTCCGCACTACCGAGAGGTGACGACGAGGACACATCATCATCATCATCGACCTCCTCTGCTTCTCCTCTCGTTCTTCGTGCTACCACTGTCACATATTTTTCACTCTATATTTCCTGAGATAATGATCTTCGCTCGATATGCCGTTACCCTGGCGCTCTGCGCCTCAACCTCGACTGCTTTTGTGTAAGTTTGAGGCGATGGTGACGGTTTTGAATTTGCTAACGGCGAACACTTTGCGCTACACTCCAAATGGGATCTAATGGCGCGATATCCGTATCCTCTTATTTTTATTTTCATTCGCAGCGCCCCCAAGAATGCTGGTCATGGTGTTCAGGTTGTGGCCTCCTCTGAGCGAGTTGTTTCTCCGTTGATGACATCAACTCTCTCTAAGCCCGAGGTGAGTTGCAATGACGGATGACTGTACACCGCCTTGGTGTTTTATGCTAACAACATCATCTATATTTGACGGCTTTTATCGCCTCCATAATCTAGACCGAAACATCGGAGCCCAGCGTCATGCGTCCCCCGATCAATCTTAAATGGGACAAAATCGCCGAACAGGTGAGTTTCATTTAACTGCCTAATTAATTGTTTTGGCCGTGTCTCCTAATATTCTCACACTTTCCCTGCCATTTTAATCGATGGCCTTTCGATTTGTCACCTACATAGCTCGTCAACGTGTTTGGATATTCTCAAACCGAGGTTGACATGTACGCCGGAGAAGTGGACAACAGCAAAGAGACGCTCATGAATATTTACAAAGCCCTCCAA
Source organism: Stephanodiscus triporus (assembly GCA_036939755.1). Lineage (NCBI taxonomy): Eukaryota > Bacillariophyta > Thalassiosirophyceae > Thalassiosirales > Thalassiosiraceae > Stephanodiscus > Stephanodiscus triporus. The sequence goes on from JALLAZ010000183.1 coordinate 1,164, forward strand.
TTGAACCGAGGATTCGAGAACGCCTGCAACCAGCAGTACATGCAGGGAAAAATCAGGGGATTCATGCACCTTGACAACGGACAGGAATCCATCCCCGCCCTCCTAGACTACGCCATCAAAAATGGCGACAAGAAGTACTCCTACTACCGCGAGCACACACATGCCCTCGCCAGTGGTGTGGACGGCGGTGCAATCATGGCTGAGCTTTTCATGAAGGAGACGGGAACCTGCAAGGGAGCTGGTGGATCCATGCACATTTTCGACAAACCGACTTATTTCCAGGGTGGATGGGCTCTTGTTTCGGAGCAGCTTCCGTACGCTGCAGGTGCTGCCAAGAGCATCTTGTTGGACCGAAAACTGGGCATCTCCGACAATGAGAAGTATGAGAAGCATGACGTCGCCCCACCTTCGGATGACGACAGAATCTCTGTTGTGTTTGTCGGTGAAGGTGGCGCCCAGAACGGCCGTACGGCAGAACTCCTCAATTCTGCGGCGAAGGATAATCTCCCTCTTCTCCTAGTAGTAATCGATAACGGACGCGCCATCAACACTTACACTGGGGATGTTGCGACTAATGGAGCAGTATACCAGCAAGGGATTCACTATGGTGTCCCAGGGCTTCTTGTCGATGGACAGGATGCCGCCGATGTTGCCAAGGGAGGAAAGGCTGTGATTGACTATGTCAGGAGTGGCAAGGGTCCAGCTATCCTTCAAGTACACACTTACCGTTTCAATGGGCATTCTCCCGCAGATCCTGAGCACGAGCGTGGACGTAAGGAGGAGAAGGCATGGGCAAGAGTTGAGCAGGATCCAATCAAGATATTTGAAGACAAATACACCGCCAACGGAGTCTTCACCGAAGATGAACTTAAAGAGATGAAGAAGCAGGTCTTGGCCGATGTGAAAGCAATGGTGAAGTTTGCAGATGAATCCCCCATGCCTCCGGTGGAGCTCGCGAAGCAGCTTGAATATCCTGATGCCCCGGATACGGATTACAACCTGAAGCCTGCTCCTGCATTTGCCGACGCCGTGAATGCCCGAACCATCTCGCCCGAGCAAATGGCGACCGTCACTGCGCACATTGAAATGCTTCGCAACAAGGCCAAGGCAGGTGATATTTCGATTGGTGATGCCATCAATCTTGCCATTCACGAAGAGATGCTCCGTGATCCCACCACCACTATCCATGCAGAAGATCTCCAGGCAGGTTCATCTTATGACATCCCCAAGCTCACGCAGCAGACCTATGGTCAGATCCGTGCAGCAGACGAGATTATTGATGAGGGCCATTTCATAGGCAAGGCTCTTGGAGAAGGCATGAACGGATACCGCCCGATTGTTGAGCTCATGAACACGAACTTCGGCATCTTTGGTATGGCCGAGCTGAGTTCCGCTGGAAATACCTATGCTACAACAGGTGGTCAATTCGACATGCCTATGACCATCGTTGGCGCTGGAGGTACTGCCCCGAACCAATCACTTGGTGCAGAACACAGTCAACCATTCCATGCTTATGTCATGGGCATCCCAGGATTGAAGATCTGCACTGCTGCCTCACCTGCCGCCGCGTACGGGATTACGAAAAGTATGATCCGCGACAATGGGCCGTGCTTCCTCTTCGCACCTGTGAAGATGATGAAGGAGGCCAAGGGTACAGTTGACCTCGATGTCTGCGCTCCTTTGAACAAGGCTGCTTTGTTGCACAAGGCTTCCGACGCCAGTGTGGCCGGAGGCAAAGCTGTCACAGTCCTCACCTATCTCCACGGTGTGAAAGAGGCCCAGCTTGTCACAGACGAAATCATGGCAGAGGGATTCGACATTGATCTTATCGAATTAAGGAGCTTGAAACCGCTCGATATGGACACCATTCGCAAGAGTTTGGAGCGCACCCACAAGGTAGCCATTCTTGATGAGAGCACCCTCACTGGAGGTGTTGGCGCAACGATCAGCGCCAGAATATCTGAGGAACTCTTCGACTTGCTTGATGCACCTGTGAGGCGTCTTTGTATGGATGATGCACCTGTGCCCTACGCATCCAGCATGGAGGTTGCTGTCGTCAAGCGAGGAAGTGACCTCGTGAAAGGAGTTTTCGACCTCATCACTAAGAAGTACTAGGAATGATCTGCTACCCTACACACCAAGGAAACCCAAGTGCTATGATGAAACTATTAACGGCTTTATGTCTCGATGAAGAAGAGGGGAGTGAACATATTACATAAGAACGTAAATTAGATGGTCTTTTTCATCAATACATCGCTGGTTGAAAATAATTACGATACTTAGGAGTAAAGGCGCATTACCCATACCCGAAAGTGTCCATGAGTTGCGGATCCAATATACCCATTGCAACTCGTATCTCCTCTTCTGAATACGCATCTTTCGGATTGACACTACCATACTTCGCCCAAGAGTCTATCAGCCCATTTCGTTGACTGGCTGGACCGTGCGCCGGTCCTCTCTTGGCGCTACGGACGACATAGTGGAATGTCCCATTGGCAACATCTTTGTCATCTTCGCGATGGCCAAGGACGCCACCGGCGCAACTGCAAACCTGTTTCGTGACCTCGTACGGGAAGAAGATGATGTCTTCGAATCTGACGAGTAAGCGAGGGAATGGCGCATCCGTGCTTCTATCGCCGTCGGCGGTGCCGCTTCGATTGCCGTAAAAGTATTCCCCGTACCAATCGTTCCATAGATGCCCCAGCGATCGATGATGGGACGTTCCGTACCCGTATTTGACCTCCACGGGGTTGTATTCCTCGACGTCGCGGCCGCCCTTTTTTCCCACTTTCGTAATTAGTTGAGGACACGTCTCCCTGTCGTGGATGCCCCTCCACTCTGCCGTGTAGGGATTGCGGCACATGCTCTTCATCCAGCCGTACGGGTTCCGTATTAATACTACCGGCAATACATCGTCTATCGTGTACTTCATGTTCGGGTATTTCGAGTAATTCCCACGTGCCGACGCCGGAGTGTGCTTCCCCCACGGCACCTCCCATTCGTTTCCATGACCCCGCCTGGCCTTCCCGCGGAGCTTCTTCACCCGATCCGGATTTTGACAGTTATACTCAAGGAGAACGCTCATGTAGTTGGTGCCGGTGTTGAACATCCCACCCGGCGCGATTCGTCGTTGGGCGGGATCGGAGGACGTTATCCTCCGAAACGCCTCGCAGGTTTCGAGTCCGTGAATAATCGGAGAAGCATCGACGTCGTCCCCATCGCCGTCCTTCGCGCGTCGGATGTTACGGATCACCGTTTCCCACGTGGGTATCGTCGCCCAATAGTCCGCATCCACCCGAGTGACGTTTCGCGTTTGCAGGATATCCCAAAGTCGTTCCTTCCCCCGCAACGTCCCATCGGATAAGTTGGGCGTGATCATCAGCGCGGACGATGATTGATTGTTCGTGACGCCTCCTTGGATCGTCGAGTTCGATCCCATCCCCGCGTTCCTACTCGACGCCTCCGTATCGTCGAGCGTGGCCGCGCCGCCGTCGCCGCCGGCAACTTCGCCGCCATCCCGTCGCATCATCATGAACAGCGAGTCCTCCAGCCGGTGGACGGTCGATATTCGCGACCCCATGTAGAAGGTGAGCACGACCAGCGTGCATAATGCCTTGAGGATGAAAAATGTCAAGAATGCCACCAATCGCTTCTTCGTCAGCCTTCGGACGGAAGACGATATGATATTCCTAGCGATGGGTGGCATGATGCGGCCGTTCGCGATGCGCGGTGGCAATTCGCTCTCGTCGACAGCTGAATCGACTCGAATGTCGTAGTATCTTTCTGAAGTCTACAGTATCGTGTGAATGAGGACGCATCTAAATATAATGCGCCCGTCCGTTCGATCTCCGTGGCGCTCTCCTTCGATCTCAAAAATGATTGCGACTTTGATCATGACGAGAGCGAGTGGCCTGTGGAGGATGCGATGGAGGATTTCTCCCCTCTCGTAAGTACGATACGATTTATTTGATCACACGTCGTGATTCAATAGGTAGATCACGTGACTTGAGGTTCCGCCACAAGCCAGAATTCAGAATTTATTCGTACGACCAAGGCATCATGGCAACTGATGACAAGTACGATCGTCAACTCCGCCTCTGGGGAGCGTCCGGACAGCGCGCCCTGGGGAATACCCTCGTCGTCCTCGTCGGGACGTCGGCGTGCGGGACCGAGACGCTCAAGAATCTGGTCCTGCCGGGCGTGGGATCCATTTTGGTCGTGGACGACGACGACGACGTCGACGGCGCGGTGACGACGAGGGCCCGTACCGAGCTTACCGACTCGTTGTCGAAGTTCGCATCGCCCGCGTCCAACTTCTTCCTCCCGCCGCCGCCGTCGTCTTCGTCGTCGCGTTGCGTCCGGAACGACGACGGCGACGGCGACGACGGGAACTCGCCGCGCCCCGCGAGCAATGCCGCGCGCGTGTGCGCCCTCCTTACGGAACTCAACCCCGACGTCGTCGGCCATCACCTCGCCGCACCGTCGTTGGAGGACCTCGATTACGACTCGTTCCTCGCGACTCTCGCGAACGACCAGCCCCCTCCTCCTCCTCCGTCGTCGTCGTCCTCCTCCTCCTCCTCCTCCTCTTCCTTCTCCTCGACGACGATGACGCCGCGGACGGTCCTCGTCGTATCCGCCGACCAGCCGTCCACCGTCTTCCTCCCCCTCTCCCGCGCGTGTCATCGCCGCTCGACGCCGCTGATCGTCGTACGATCCTACGGCCTCCTGGGGTACGTGCGCGTGCAGACCCCGATGCCGTACCACCCCGTGATCGAGGCGAGGCCGTCCCACCGCTTGCCGGACCTTAGGTTGTCGTCGTGGCCGATCTTCGACGGCCTCGCGGACGTGCTGTCGTCGTCGACGGACCTCGACGACGTGACGGACACGAGGGATCGCTCGCACGCGCCGTTCGTTGTCGTGCTGCTGCAGGCGTTGGACAAGTGGCGGCGGCGACGTCGCGGCGGCGGCGGACGCGGCGTGGGCGAATGCGACGACGACGACGACGACGATGCGGCCGCTCCTCCGGCGAACGTCGGACGACGGCAACGCCATCCCGAGACGGGCGCGGAGAAGGAGGAGTTTCGGTCGATCGTTAGGGATATGGCGAGGGATTTGAACCACGAGATGAATTTCAAGGAGGCGCTTCAGGAGGCGCACCTGATTTGGGCCGACGGTAGGATTTCGGAGGACGTCAGGGCGGTCCTGGACAGGGTGGACGAGGGGTCATTCCTGCGCGCGGCGGTCAAGTCGGATATGGACGTCGACGGAGGAGTAGAAGGAGGAGGAGGGGAAGCAGGAGAGGGGAGGCCGTCATACGGCGGTTTTGAGATCCCACCTCGCGTGCTGCAATTCCAATTGCTCGTCCTGGCACTGAAGAGGTTCTTGAAGGCGAACGACGACTATCCGCCGTTGGAGGGGACCATACCCGACATGACAAGCGACACGGCGCGGTACGTGGCGCTGCAGGAGGCCTATCGACGACAGGCCGAGAGGGACAGGTCGGCCATCAGGGAGATCGCGAAGTCCCTGTTGGACGAATGCGAACGACAATCCAGCGGATGCGACCTGCGGATCGCGATGCCCACCGACGACGAGGTCCAAACCTTCTGCAAGAATTCGCGATACCTCCGCATCCTCGAGACGCGTCCGTTATTCGCCGAATACGAACTCCAGGATCCGGCGAGTCCCGTCGTCGCCTCCCTCGCCTCGACTCTCCCGTCGACGTCGGCGTCACACAATATCGACGCCATCCAATCGGATGCTCGGGACGATCTCCTCGCGACGACGATGGACCCCCACGAGACGGATCCCGTACAAACGCCCATGCTATGGTGGATCGCCCTGCGCGCGTGCGACGCCTTCTACGACCGTCATCAGCATTACCCCGGGAAGCACGATCAGGAGCTGGCGCTGGAGGCGGACGCCAACGAGGTGTACTGGTGCATGGTCCAAATCGCCGGAAGCATGGGGTTGACCGAGTCCGACTTCATCAAGGAGCACCTGCTCGATCGGGTGAGGGGGAAGGACCTGGCGAGGGAGGTGGTGCGGTACGACGAGGCCGAAATACACAACATCGCGGCGGTGGTGGGCGGCGTGGCGTCGCAGGAGGCCGTGAAATTGATCACCGGGCAGTACGTTCCCGTCGATGATACGTATGTTTACAATGGGATTGCGTCGACTGCGGGCGTGTATCGCTTCTGAGAGCCGGGGTTCGATTATCTAGGTACAGGAAAAGAAATGTTTTTATCGGCAGCTTTCTTAAACATCACATTCTAAGTCACCTTATGTCATCTGGTCAACCCCAATCTGTTCTAGTACGGGTGCTCACTTTCAGTTAACTACAAATGAAACCGTCACTACCTAATTAGATTACTTTGCTTGTAATCGGTCACCTTGACTTGACTCTACTCTCAGACTCCTCAGATGCAGAATATCATTTTCACCTTTGGAATCATCAGAATCAGAGTCAACCTTGTCTTCGTTCTATTCTTCTTCGTCTACGGACTTTGAAGAAGCCTTGTTCACCTTAGACTGGTATATCTTCTTTGACTTTTTGACATCTTTTGACTTGTCATCAGCATCATCACTATCTTTTGACTTTTCATCAGCATCATCGCTATCTTTTGACTTGTCATCAGCATCATCGCTATCTTTTGACTTGTCATCAGCACTATCATCGCTTACCTTGTTTGTTTCCTTCGATTCGTCTTCGGCACTACCATCGCTGTTTGCCCTTTTCGCTCCTTTTTTCATCTTCTCATCTACCTTCGAAGGATTCTTTCCACCATTCCACTTTAGGCTATCAAGATTAGCTTGAGCGTCATTCTTTGCTGCTTGCATTTCTTCGAACTTTTGCCCTAATTTTGAATACGGTTGAATTATTGAGATAAAGTAAAAAAGTGAGCAATGGTCAAGTTCTAGTCAGACTCACTCAATTCCTTTCTTTTTGCAGTCTTCGCGCGCTTTGTATTCTCGATATCATCCTGAAGTGTGGGGTTTGCATAGAAAAATTTGGATTAGGTCCTTCAGTATGTGTGCACACGCATGCAAGAGCACATGAAAATGAATTACGTACCAGCTTTTTCCCTGTCACTTCTTCGACCACGCTATCCCTAATCTTTTTCGCCTTCTCTGGAAGGCTATCTTTCACTGCCTCAGCAACGTCGTCGATCTCATCTTTGAGATCTTCCACAACCACTGACTCTGCCTCGCGGACGTCTATTACAATCTGTAATGTAGATCGGGGAAGAAAAATAAACAACGAATTAGATTGAAAGGGGTAGGGGGTATAGAGCGAAATTTGTACATGGAAAGAAGATCAGGCCCCTCACATCGCGAGCATTCATCTGCGCCTGTCTATCCTCAGCCAAAACATTCTCGATCTCATTCTGTTTCTCAATCGTGACGGAATCCGCCTTGGCCTTGAATTCATTTTTTGCGTCGAGCTCCAACCTTTCTGAAATCTTTTTGGCAATCACATCTAATTGCTCTTCGGTAAGCTTAATGTCCGCGGACGAATCAGACACATTTGCGGCATCATCGTCATCGTCCTCTTGATCATCGCCCTCGTAGCCAAATACTCTTCCCAGATAAGACATGATAGAGTCCTCCATACTCTTCACGGCAGTCGTAAGCATATAGTTCTTCGTATCAATCTCGTTTTGCTCTGCCAGCTCAACGTCTGCTTTCAACATCAGAACTTCTTCTTCGAGATCGTCCTCGTCCTTCATGACGTCATTGACCAAAGCAGTGTCTTCACTGCTGCTGGTGTCGTCATAATAAGCTTCATGATCATCAGCTAATGAGGACATTTTTTCATTGAGTTCGACATTATTGATAGCGGTCTGTAGCTTTTGCACCGCCTTCTCGGGCATTATTTCTGCCTTGTTGCGGAGTTTCTGAGCACGCTTCTTTTGTTTTTTATCTCCTTCGCTGTTATGAACGAAGACGATGAAGCCCAAGAGTGCGAATATGACGATGTAATATGCACATTTTTTTATATTGCTTGGGAGAGAATTAGATAGGGAGCGCAAACCGGGGGGAAATTGATAGTGTGAGCGACAATATTACAAAGCAAATAATGGGAGTGGGACCGCGACGATACTCGATTTCACTCACTTTTGACTGTCTTTGTAAGAATATGCCTGTGCAACTCGCCGTGTCGGTGTTCCTAGAGGTTGCATTTCCTCCTCCGTCTGAATGTTCTCCATGATGAGGAGCGAGCGAGGGATCGGATATGGGGCTGGTGCCTATTGATTGCTGCTCCGCTCTTCGGTACGATGGATCACGATATTTGGAAAAGAAGGCGAACAAGAAAAAACAGTAAAAGATTCTCAGTGGTGAGAGGGACAGACCATACTTATGTTTCCGTATTCCCACATCGTAAAAACCAATGTGGAACCTCGGTAATCTCGCCCAAAAGGCGATGGATGCCGTGGCTCTCATCGAGACCACCATAAATGACTCAGTTGGGATCGGGGAGGATAGTGGCGAGGTCGTGCGGGCTCGGGAACGAGCTCCGACCAGCGACGGATGGGAAAAGTGCGACATGTCGTCGCACGACGAAAAGGCGACCAAGGATCCCCCGACGTCAAAGCAAGAAATGTCCTTCGTCGATCTAAAAGCCGCGATTGATGATATTCCGAAAGCCTCAGATGGAAAATTGGAGAGTAATGCGGCACTACTGGACGCGCTCGCCAGGATTGAGTCTTTGCGAGACCAGGTCACTTCGTTGAAGGAAGAGTTGGTCCTTGCCCAAGCTGCCAAAATCTCGTTGGAGAAGCAAGTCAATGAACTCCAAGAAGAGAACAGAATTCTAAAGATGGGTGTTCCAAGTGAAAATTAGGAGGATGTGAGAGAAGGGCGCAGCATTGCTCGGGAAGGGACTGGGAGGGGGGTGATCCTGGTAATTGTACAATATCTACACGAATAATACATGTATAACTTAATTCAACCAAAAATGTCAAAAAAATGGTTGACAAAGTAGAGTCGATGCCAACGTCCGGGGAAATTTAACGACTATTGTGCAGATTTATCGGATGGCTCTTCAGTTGGAGTCGTCATCGAAAACTATACTCCTAACAATTTGCGCCTTGTCTTGCTCCGAAGGCATCAACGGCGATGGCGTCGTCGCCTTTTCTTCGAGGAGGGCGTCGAGTTGACTTCTATACAAAAATCTGACATCGGCGATGTCATCCTGAAGTCCTTGGATCTCCATCTCCTTCAACTTGACTTCCATCGTCAGCTCGCTTACTTTCTGCTCAAATAAAGGAAGTTTTTCAACCGCCAGTCTCGCCTCGCCCAACTCTTCCAATAGGCTCGCTCGCGTTTCCTCTGAGGTTACCAATTGCTTCCTAAGGGCATCAAGCTCTACCTTGGCCCCCTTGAGACCTAGCGAGAGCTGTTCCATGGCAGCGAAGCTGCCTCCCTGGCCCTGCACTTGGTGACTTCCATTCTCGTGGCCTTCGTCATCATCAACATCGCTATCAAAACCAGCCAAGGTATTCTGCAAGATGGAAGCTTGATCGGTCGCAGAGAGGAGTTTTTTCTCCTTATCCGTCGAACGCTGACCCTCTTCGCCCATGCCATGATTCTGCGCGAACTCGGCCGCTGTCACGCTTTCCACCAAGTCGTCCAGTTGCTTTTCCAAGTTACCCCTCCGATGTCTCTCTTCGTCCAGCTCCTCCTCTAACGCATCTATTTGGGATCGGTATCTCTCTTCGCTTTCGACTACGGTCTGCATCATCTCGCTCCGCACCTTCGATGCCCCCTCCGAGGCCTTGCGTTCCGCGATGATCAATTCCTGTTGAATCCTCTTGCCCTCTTCGTCCAATTCCTCCGCCCTCGTTTCCAACGCTTCGATTGTGGCCGAAAGCTCGTTGATCGTTTCCCGCGACGATGCGATCTCCCCCTCCTTCTCCTTAAGGAGGCGCTGCAAGCGCTTTTCGCTCGAGACTAAATCATTCCTCTCCTTGGTGAGTTTTTCAATCTGGATGATGCTATCTTCCAGATTGGATCGTAATTTCGTTTCGACTTCCGCCCACGCGGCCGCCCTGGCACGATTTTGGCGTTCCGTGCTTTCGAGTTGACGCATGAGGGGGGCCGTGCTGTGTTGAACGTCCATGCTGAGATCTGAAAAAGTGGCCAGGGGGGGGATGGGGATCGGATTTTTTAGGGGTATGAGTTTCCGATGAAGATCGAAACGCACGAATAAAAGAAAAACCTCGTGATATCGAATCGGGATGCGGGTTTCGTATCGTACCTTCCGCCCGACGGACCGCATCCTGCCATCTCTTCCTCAACTCCGACACCTCGTGCCTCAGGGCATCCTCGCGCATGTCAGCCTCGCGCTCGCTCGTGCGCAATTTGCCCTCCAGGTCGTTCAGCATGTCGTCCCTCTCCTTGCGGAGCTTGTTGGATTCACCCTCCAGCTCGAGCGCCGCTCCCGCCCTGGCCTCCTGTACCTCTTTCCTTAGCGATTTGTTTTCGTCCCTGAGCTCCTTCAATTGTTGCTCCAGCACCATGTTTGACGCGCGCTGCTTCTCCGATTCTTCCTTGGCGGCGAGGAGCTCCCCCTCGAGTTTCTTCGATTGACTCTCCCCCTTCCTCGCCGATGCCAGCCCCTCCCGTAAGGACTTCACCTCCTTCTCCAGCGCTTCCGCCCTCGTCGTCTCCTTCACGCGCGCGGCCTCCTCCACCTTCAGCTTCTCCTCCAGGTCCCGCGCCTCGCCCCGCGCCTTCCGCACCAGCTGCTCCATCTCGCCCTGCTTCCTCGCGAGCTTCTCCCCCTCTGCCCGGAGCTCGGCGACGACGGAGTCGGACTGTCCCCGCCCGGATTCGGCCCGCCTCGTCGCCTCATCGAGCCGCGCCTGCATCTCCTCGACGCGCTCCTTCGCCCTCGTCACGCGCCTCCTAGCCTCCTCCTTCGTCTCCGACGCGACCTGTCGGAGTTTCGTGATCTCGATCTCGTGCTCCGCGATGATGGACGCGATCTGCTCGGACTTCGACGCCAGCTGCCCCTCCCGTTGTCGCAGTCGGGACTCGAGGTCGGCGACCAGTCCCCCCCCGGCGTCGTCCGTCGTCGTCGTCGGCGGCAGGGGGGGGGGACTGGTCGCCGACGCTGGGACGACGACGACGTCGTCGTCGTCGTCAGCGGCGGCCGCCGCCGCCGGCGGCGGCGACGATAGCGGCGCGGGGGAATCTTCGTCCGCCTCGGATCTACCGTCCTCCTCCTCCCCGTCATCGCGCGCGCGGGCCCTGTCTATGTCGACTACGTCGCCCTCCCGCGCCGGGCGGGAGAAGGCCGGCGACGATGCGACGCCGTCGTCGTCGTAGTAGTAGTCGTAGTCGTCGGGATGCTCGTCCGCGGCGGGCCCGGGCGCCTCTGTTGTCGTCGCGACGACGGTCGTCGGACCTCTACCTCCCCCGCGCGCGTCGTCTTCCCCAACGTCCTCCTCCGCCTCCTTGACGTCGTTGTCGTCGTCGTCGTCGAGCGGGATCTCGTCCGCGTCGTCCCATCCGTCGCCCACGACCCCGTCCTCGTCGTCGTTTTCGTCTCCGCGATCGCGATCTTCGTCGTAGCCGTCGTTCCCGAAATCCGGGCCCCCTTCGTCGAGGTCTGATCCTCCCGTCGCGGTCGTCGCCGATGGCCGGGTGATGGCCACCGCCGCCCCATCCGAGAAGAAGTCGTCGTCCTCGTCTTCGCGGTCGGTCGTCGTCGTTGTCGTCGTTGTCGTCGTCCCATCCGCCTTCAGTCCCACGGAATCGTCGAGCTGTCTCTCGATCCTGGCCGCTGCCTCCTGGGCCTTGGCGGCGAGGGCAGACAGGTTCCACATATCGCCAAGTTCGCTTTTATATTCCGCTTTCGTCCCCCCCCCCTCCTCGCTGATCCGATGTCGCCTTGCGCAGGGCTTGTCCGCTTTATGGCTTTTGGGGGGTCAAGAGTACGTAGTAAGTCGATAGATGGGTACAATACATACTACCTACCTGCATACTGTATCGTCAGTTGCATGCAGATATCTTGTGCGCGGAGGAATATGTGGAGTAGTCTTATCCACTCACACAATCTCTGTGGCTTGTCGACTGTCAACACCCAACATCATGCAGATACCATTGTGCTGCCCCTGTCATGCATTGCATAAAACTCATCATGAGACAGCTTCGATCCGAAATGATGAAGTATGTCCACATTGCAAACTCCGGCTTGGATGCATGCTCCAAGAGCGGACATTTTGTCAGCTGCTGTTGCATCAGGAAGGTTAGCGGAGGTACCCTCGAGACAGACGAATGCCACCTCTGGAGTACAGCTTAAGAAATCTACAGCATAGTAGTGTGCATGGGAGGTTCCTGAGTGAACGTAAGGTGGTCTCCCTAGTGGAACCTGAGATGAGGTCCCCCAATTTGGGGGTGGTCAGTTGAGGTCAAGTGTACAGTAAAGTATGATACTACTATGTACAATAATTCACACAACAAAGCAGTAAAAGCTTAGCCCATTTCAATTTATGATGAGCACAAGAAGATCACGTCCGAGTAGATCCTCATTCACCATTACTCCCAAAATAGCAGCATTCCTTTCCCGAATATATCGCTTCATTACCCCTCCGCATCCCCCCCCACCGACTCCCCGCCCAAACTGTACAGCTCGTCCATGAGCGTTTGCGCCTGCCGGAGGAGGGCGATCACGACGACGGAGAAAAACCCGATGAGTCCGTTGAGCAACGCGTCGCTGACTAAGAACGGTCGCTCGACTACGACCCAGTCGTTCGCGATTGCGGCATCGTCGGGGGCGCGGTCGTCGACGTCGACGGCCGGCGCTTCCACCGCCGCCGCCACCGCCACCGCCACCGCCTCCTCGGACGATCCCGTATCGCTCGCCGCCGGGAGGACGACGGAGGGCGCGGCCTGGGGAACGTCGGCGGACCGGACGGTCGAATTTCGTCGGACGTCGTCGGCGGCGGACCCTTGCCGATGCCTCAATCGGTCCTCCTCTCCCTCCTCCTCCTCCAGCCCCGGGACTGACGCCTTCCCCTCCTCTGTCTTCCAGTCTTGGGGGGTGGGGGAAGGCGGCGTCTCCGTCTCGGTCTTTGCGTTCGTCGACGATCGTTCCTCCTCCGGGACCACGCGCGGCGCGGATTCGCGCTCATTCTCTGCCTCCTCCTCCTCCTCCTCCTCCACCACCTCGACGCCCCGATCCTTCGCATTCGCCCCCATATTCTCCCCCTCGATCTCGATGGCGTGGTTCTGGAATTGCAACATCTTCAACTTCTCGATTTCCTCCTGGAATTTCGTCCTCGTCCCCCCGGCCCCCTCGCCTCCCCCTCCCCCCGCCACCCTCGGGAGCAGGTCCCCGCACGTCTCACCCGCGGCGCAGCACGCCGAGCAGCGGAATTTCGAGCTCTCCCTGGCCAATTTCTTCCTCTCCTCGGACGTCCAATCCAGCGCGCCGATGGCGCCGTCCGCGGGCGTCGGGAGGAAGCTTATCAACGCCTCGAGTATCAGCCGTATCCCCCACGCCGGCTGCCACAATTCCGGATGATGCGCCGAGAAAGACAGGCAGACCTTCACGCCGGTTTCGAACCGTCCCGACGGCGTGAGGAAGACGATGTTCGGTGGCTTGAAGGGGTATTCCGGCGGCAGGAGTATCCGGCCGTGGTAAATCCCGCCAGCGAAGTCAGTGCCGTCGGCGCCGCGTATCGTGAAGTGCCACTCGAACATGTCGTGCTCGAGGGGCGCGGCGTGGTACCGATCCGAGGGGTCGATCGAGAGCTCGCGTATGTCCGCCTTGATGCGGCGGAGGGATGGGGATTTGCTCATGGTGTTCAATAATATTACGTTGCTCGGCGGGGTTTGTTCGGGGTTGAGATTTTCTCCGAGCCGAGTTCAAACCTGGGCTTTGAGCGCGCTACGTACACTTTACGCGTAAGTAGACTGCATATCTACGTAGGTACGACGCGAATCGCGATTGCGGCAAGAACATCACCAATATTGATCATCACACATCCATGACGATGAAGGTCCAGATCGGCATTTGCTATGCGCTTTCTATGGCTGTGGCGGCACAGCATCAGGATGGTGTTTGTTACCAAGATTGTGAACTCGGGAACGTCACTGTGGATTTAGGGGCCATTGCGACCTGCCTGGAACGGCCAATCGAAGACGGTGGGCTAGGCGGATCGGCAAACGCAGATGTCATGACCGAGGTCTACAATAATGCCATCAACGCTGGAATTCAACTGGGCGGTTCGGAAACCCTCTTGAATGGATTTTTAGCAGCCAAGAGCGGCGCCACTCTACAAAATTCGGAGGGACTCTTTTATTGTATCCGAGGCAACGCGACAAATGGTGGTATTGCACCCGATGCATTCTATTGGGTGTTGAACTGTAACATTCTCGAGGTAGGAAAGTCCGGCGATGAATACCTTTGTCAAGATTTAACGGACGAGGAAGTGGCCATGAATGGCTTCGTTGGATTCGTAGTCGATAGTTTGCTCTTCCTTGACGACGCCAAGTTCTATCGCTACGTTTTCAATGAAACTGAGTTGAAACAAACGGAAATCCAGCCCTTGGAAGGTGGCGGCTTTCGGTGCAGCGACCGTCCGTGGTTCCGCACCAGTCTATGCACCGAACCATTGGCTCTGGCATGTCCCACGGCCTTGAAGGGGACGATCGGCTTCGGTGCATTTCTAATGTATGGCGATACTAATAATACAGGTGTTGTCGTTGCCCAGGACGTTCGAGAGTGGCAATTGACACCATGTCTAGGCGGTGAAACAGATAGTACTAAAACAGAGAGTAATAGTGGAGGAAGCCGGGGCCAGATCTCCGCCACAAACATCGTAGGCTCCATGGTCGGCGGAGTTTTGTTGTCGGTTGTTTTATTTTGACATGAACTTATCAAGTCAAACAAGAACAACTAAAAGAATACCAACCGATCCAAAAACAAATTTTCAACTCGTAAGCTTTATTTTAAGTTGAATGATGAGGTTCTCAACAGCAGACAGAGAAGTGACCCGCCAAGACCAAGCAGAAACTCAAGTTCCTAACAAAGCGGAAGAGAATGTGGTTTGAACCTCCTACCGTGGAGAATATACATAAGTAAAAGATGGCAGAAAAAGACTAGCTAAATTTCATTTAGTGAACTAAGTCCTATCGTCATCAATAAATGGGCCCACCGATTGTTTTTAAGGCCCTTAAAATTTATCCTAATTGGATAGGCTCCAGGCAAGAATCTCATTGAGGCCAAGAACGGTATTGAGAGCTACATGAGCGCTCTCAAGTTTTCCGTCGAGTCTAAAGAGGCCAAGGATATGATTCCAAAGCAGGAAAAACACAGGCTCCTGGATGCGATCAATGAGACCACCTCGTGGGTGGTTACAATCTGACCGCCTGAGAAGGAGGAGTATGATGAAAAGCAGAAAGAGCTCGAGGCGATAGCCGAGTGATGACCCTGCTGAAGAACCACCTACGGTTGATGAGATTGGCTCTTGTAGTAGTGTCATACGAAAGTGTGTTTACTAACAACTAATATTGCTTGACAAAATACCTTCAATTTTCTCAGCATTTGCCGTCACCCCAAAATTTACGCTTTTTGTCGTCTTCGGGCTTGTGCTCCACCAAGGGAAAGGCATCCAAGAAGGCATCAATGTGTCTCGATGACCTCTTGTGAACGGATTTCACGACGTCGAAGTCGCAAATCGGCCTGGCTTGAGAGGCCTCCAAGATCCTCTCCTCTGTCAGGCCTTCGGCTTGCATCTCTTCGACCGCATTCATCGGGTTCATCGCGAACGCGGCCACCATACGTCTATACGCGGCCAACGCCGGGAACGAGATCGCCTCGCTTCGAAATTCGTCAGGCAGCATCATGGAATCGATCAGATCATCGCACGCCCGCTCCTCCTCGTCGTCGCCACGATATTCCAATGGAACGCGTCGATCGATGGTGGGCTGCAGGTCGTCGGCGAATGGCAGCTCGAGGAACGCAAGAAATCGCCCGCCTCCTTCGCGCGCGTCCTGGCCTCCGGCGCCGCCGCCGTCATCGCGCCCGATCGTCTTCGGCACCAGAGCCCCGATCTTAGGCTCGCCGTTCCTCGTCCGAACGACTCGACAGTAGCCCACCATGCAGGTCTCCTCCAACGCCTGCGACAGCGCCGCGATGGCGGTTCGCGATTTCCTCGACTCGCCTCCCGTGAATGCGTAAGCGGGTCCCATCAGCAGGTTGCTAGATTCGACCACCTCCCGATCAATGTAACCGATCATTTCAATGCTGCCGGGGTCGGCAAAGGCCGCGTTAATGCCGAGCATGTCCATGTTCCCGACCGGGATGAGATCGGATCCGTACCTAAATGCGTCGGTTCGCTTATCTTTTGATATTCATACGATGGAGTCCAGGCAATAAGTCGGGGCGGTGGCATGTTAACGCATATGAATATTACGCGCAAAAATGATCAAAGGCAAAATCTCACCATATGGCACCGGATTGCCATCGTCGTCGAAGTGATCGGTCTGCGTCCTAGTGGGCAATGTCATCAATTCGCCGTTGCCATCGCGTAGTTTCTCGCCGGTGCGGGGGTCAAATTGGTAGGCTTCCTTGACCGTGGTCGGCAAATTTTGCTGGGATGTCAACTTTGCCGATTTGACGACGAGCGCGAGGTCTGGGGCGATGCGAAAATCTATCTTCTTCCCCATGGAATTCGTCAGTCCCGACACGTTCGGGAGTCTGCTCCGTAATAGTTCCGTCAAATTGGCACCGTTCGCCGCCAGGATGCGACCACCGATCTCTCGCGCGATGCTGCGCAGGAGCTTTTCGTTCTCCCGCTTGATGAATTCTACCCGTACGCTGTTTTCTTGTTTTACATCATCAACGATCTCGTCGGGGTTTCCCTCCTCCTCCTTTATCAACATTCCGCCGTTGACATCGTCCTCCATCGACACGACGGCCTCCGGCTTCTTACAGTCCATTGACGGGACGATTTCTGGATTCGCTAAAAGTTCATCTTCGGCACGATCATATCCACCATCCGATTCCTCGTCCTTAATCCCGATGCTCGAATCCTCCTCGAATCCAATCCCGAGCACTATGAGCTCGACCTCCATCTTGTTCAGCTCTCCCAGTACGAATTGCAGCCGCTCCCCGTCCACCTCCACCTCGTGCTCCGCGTCGGTGATCATGACTATCCTCCGCCTGTACTTCTTGCCGCTGGTACGACGATGGAGCGCGTCCGCCGCGAGGATCAGGCCGTCGCACAGGTCCCCCCTAACGTACGACGCCATGGACTCGTTTATCGTGCATCGCACGGCCCGCATCGACCGCAGCGTTCGCGGCGACGGCCTGTCGAGTTCGAACTCCACGATGTTCGGATAAGCGACGACGTCGTCGTCGTCCTCGCCGGCGGCGTACCCGTCCAAATGAGCGCCGCCGCCGCACCGTCGGAAGAACCTCCCGAGGTTGACGTCGTCCTCGATCGCTTCCAGTTCGGAGAGATGGTGGTGCGTCGCCCCCGCCCTCAGGACAACCACTCCCGCCTCGTTGCTCTTCGACTTCCACATCCGATCGACGATGGCGTCGAGCGCGGCGTCCCTGGCCTGGACGAGGCGCGTTGTCGTCGTCGACGACGACGACGAGTCCTCGACGCCGTCATTGCCGGTCGGCGGGTATGGAGCGTTCATCGTGACGTTCGCGTCCAGGATGAAGATGTTTGCTTCCTTGCTCATTGTTGTGTCGAACAGAACGAGGGCGTATCCTTTTCGGTGTCTATTGCGTCGGCGGCAGTGGTCGTGGAGGACGACGTTGTCGTCATCTTTGGGGGGCGGCTACTCGGCTACGGCAACGAAGCTATGGTTTTGTTCCGGTGGAAAATCCCAACCGCACACACATCCATACTTTTAATTTTTTTTCTACGACCATGATCTAAGCGCGCATGTTGCAAATTTGTCACTGCGACATACTAGTATTATGGTGTGGATGATAGGTAGCTATCGTACGTAGGTACTCGTAGAGAGAGGAAAGACCCTCGAGTTATTCGTGACTCCTCCACGCCACGTTGATCCAGCACAACAACCTCTCTATCATACTGGAATTCGACAACAACACCATGGCCGACCGAAGCGATGAGTTCTTCGCCTTGGCCCGCTCCATCCCCGCTACGGGCGCCATGAGCGCCATCCGCGTCGGCGGCGTGGCCACGTCCTTGTCCCGGCCGTCGGGCGATACGCCCCGACCGATGCCCTCACAGCAGCAGCAGCAGCAGCAACAACAACAACACCAGCAGCAGAATCCCGCCCTCGCCGAATTGCGAAAGTTCCGCACCGCGGCCTCGGAAATATCTCGAGACGTTTCGAACACATCCTCTCTCCTGGCGGAATTGTCCCGTCTCGTCAAGACCGGCGCGGGGGGGACGCGCATGTTCGCCGACGAATCCGCCAACGAGCGCGCCGACGCCCTGGTGCTGCGAATCAAGTCGAGCATCGAGGGGTTGCACTTCAGGCTGGAGGAGGCGAGCGCGACGCTTGACCATTCGAGGCGCAGGCTGGGGAAGAATTCGCAGGCTGGATTGGAGGCTAGCAACCTCGTGGGACAATTGAAGGAGGACTTCGGCAAGACCGCGAGCAGTTTCAAGGCGGTTTTGGAGCAACGCAGCGACGGGATGAAGGAGACGAATGACAGGAAACGGAGGGTGATTGGTGGCGGCGAGGGGGGGGGAGGATCGGATGACCGCGCAGCTGGTGGGGGGGCGGGAGTGGAAGAACGTGTGGACTTGATGACATTAATGAACAAGCCTGCCGTGTACGGCGGGGATCAACGAGCATCGTCGTTCGGCGATATGGGCGGAATGAGTGGTGGGCTCGGTGGGGGGGGTGTCGATCGGTGGCATGCCAATGTTGGATTTGACAAGCAGCATGGTTGCCATGGCGCAACGGCATCAGGATGGGACGGGCGGATTACCCGCGGGAGAGAGTACCTCTCAACTTCCTCGTCCACGTGAGTCTGATTGTTTTCGTTGTCCTTCATGCTCTACACATATTTTTATCATTGATGTTTTGTTGTGATACATTTACGATGTGCTGAATCTCCTCCCCTCTCTACTGTTCACCAATGAAAGATGGATTATCTTCCGGTGGTTACGACGGCCGAAATCTAAGACTGCGCCACACAAATTCTGCCCCATTCGATGCCTCGAGTCCCATGCCAACTTACTCTGGAGGCACCTCCTCCTACTATCCCGACTCTTCATACAATCTATCTGCAGTCCCCCTAACACCCATGGAAATCCAACGTATGGAATCTGGACAGCAAAGTCAGTATCAACTTATCCCTGACCAGGACTACTTACGCCAGCGTGCTGATGCCATGTCGCAGGTGGAATCGAACATAGTCGAATTGGGCACAATCTTCCAAAAATTGGCTGTGATGGTAAATGAGCATAGGGATATGGTAATGAGGGTGGAGGATAATGTGGAGGAAGCGAATACTAACTTGAACCTGAGTATGGCAGCTTTGACCGACACGTTGCAGAATTTGCAAACGAATAGGGCATTGATGGCAAAAGTGTTGGGGATTGTGGTGCTCTTTATTATCATGTTTATCATTTTCTTTGCTTAACTGTTGGGTATCAAGGCTAGAGGGAGGTTGTAAGGTAGATATCCTCTACGATACTCTACTAATATGAGCTTTTAATCCTACATTTATCCCATGTCTGCCTCAGAGTGTGCGCAGGACATTCGTGTGGCCCGCGGCCGCGAATAAGATGAAAATGTTTCTGGTGTTACATGTGAAATGGAGTACAGTGGTGCAATCATGAGTAAGCAGTCTAAATTAGGAAGAATCTGGGGCTAAACTGAGAAGTCGAAGTGGATGAGCTTCTGTATTGAAGACATGCTGCAAGTTAGGAAAAGGAAAGGTTGAGCAGTTGCGTTTAGCGCACAATGATGATGAGAAACATCTCACTCACTGTATTCAGCAAATCAATACCGTGGTCATCATCTTGAAGCAAATATAAATATTTCAATGTCTCGGCCAAGAAGAAAGACTCCATCCGGTTGCTCTGTTGCATTGTATCGACGTCTTGGATCGCCGCGTAGCCTGCATCAGTTTTGCAGTGCTCCTCTATAGCCTGGAAAATCTCCCACCCCCACTCGCGGTATACTGGATCTTTAGTCAAATGATAAAGAATAAAAAAGGTCTCGGCTGTTTCGGGTCTCAGAATGTAATAAGGAGCATTGCCTTTTACAAAGTCGTCCCGTTCATTGTCAAAGTTTACATATTCTGGAGACAGTCCAGATTTGCTTCGAGCGTACATTTGGTAACATGTGTAAGCCAGCTGCTTGCCAGTTTTTAGCTGTCTTTGAGCGGTCGTGGACTCTAATCCATCAGGGTGGGTGTAGGCGCCCAGAGCCAAGTTGCCGCCAAGAAAACAAGATAAATGATCCATTTTGTGAACGACGCGGTCTCTCTTCAGCTCAGCAACGTAAGTCAAGTAGCTAGGCCTGCTCATATGAATCAGCTTATCCATGATTCCTTTTACGGATTCGTCGTACATTCGCCGATACTTCATCTCTCTTCTTCCCCCCTGCAGCCATACCTTTAACAGGTATTCATAAAAGCTATCGCCCATGGCTCCAACAGATATATCTTCATTTCCAAAGCTAAGTTCTTGCTTGGTGTTATAGATATAGGTCGGATACAAACCAGATTCTGCTCCAAGCAGCAATAACTCATCCAATGCACGCATCACAGCTGTTGCGTATTCACTTTTCCCAGTGATTTTAGCCAGATATCGAAATTCAACCTGTAAAGTACCTGAATAAAAAAATGTTCAGCATAAAACATCTAATTCCTGGTTTCGCAGTAGTGTCTCACGTCTCACCGATTTCTGATAATACCGCTTCATTTTGATGCCACCCGGTGTTATATGCACGTCCGCCATCAAAGAGTTCAACCTGGCCATATGGTACGCCGGTTCTGCTCTCAAAAGCACGCATTAGCCGCATTCCCAAATCATCAGCACTCCATAGAAACACCTTGTCACCACTGAGATCGTACGCCGATAAGAGACCACCAAGGTTTCTAATTGTTGTCTCAAAAACAGAGACGCCATCCTTGACCTGGTCAAAATCGAGATTCTCTCTGATCCAGTCTCGGGCTTCCCAAAATTCTTGCTTCATTCCCATCATCCACAGTGTGCTGCAAAAGCAAGAGAGAGAGTTGGGGTGAGATGGGTCATTATTAACTAAGTCAAGACACACACTCAACTTGCCTTAAAGAGTCAACTAGAGTGGTGCCCATTCCTCCCCAGTTGTCTTGCCCGTCTTGAGATATGGGTAGTAACTCGTCTTTTCCAAAGGCATATTTTTTATAGCCGCTCCATGCATGTTGCATTGACTTTTTCACAAGTTGACTACGCGCTCGGGAAATTTCATTGAGCTCACGTCGTTCTGAAGCTTTCAATATCGGCGGAACATACGTGCCATCTTTGTATTCAGAGTATCGGTTGCCTCCTAGTGGGATAAATGCTGGCCTCTGATGTGCTGGCACGCCAGTCACCAGCTCAGAAATGATCTCGCCATTCGTCCCAGAGATAAGCTCCATAACCACCCTTCCTGACTCGGAATACAGATCACTTGCTATATTACGCTTTTTTTGCCCATCAAAAGTAAAAAGCATTGTAGGTTCCTTCACTGTAAGACCCTGAAGGGAGAGTTCTTGGATGGCGCGGACATCGAACGCACAACGGTTGACGGCCCGTACAACATGGTCTTCATCACTCTTGGATTGAATTTTCATTCGTTTTGTAACTTTTTTTGATGATGATGATGCACGGTCACCAGTCTCCCAAAACGAAAGCATACCCACTCTGCCGCCAAGATAAAAAGTGCCGCTGCTAGAATCGAAACCGGACCCATCATTAGTCAACAATCGGCCGACTATGGTTTTTGAATCCGAGTCGAAGTTGGAATATTGACGTGATGCGTCTTCATTTCTCCCGGCGAGATCCCCATCGACGTACAAGCTGATTCTTTCATATCCATCTCTGGCTTTTGTGGCGAAAAGAGCAATATGGTGCCAATTGTCTTCCCGAACAAGTAACCGATCATTTTTATTGGCTCCAAAGAGATTACGACATGATTTCATTCCAGTCTGCGCATATTCCAAGATAACTCGGTATGTGTTGCCTTCGACTCCCTCTACACCATCATCATAATGAGGTTGAGCAAACAACACAAACCCAGTGACTAGCCCTTCCCCAAAAATATCAGAGGAGCATCCTCCGTATCCCTTTGAGCTTGTTGAAAGAATTACTCTAGGACGACGACCATCTTCCACAACTCCATCTGTCTCCCAGTCATCAGACGGCGCTAGGTTTATCCACATGCTGATTGCAAATGAATCTGAGTCTATCGGCACGGGCAGAGATGCGTAAGAATGAGCGGGATAGGATATAGTTTCTAATCGCCCCTCTTCATTCACGATACGTCTCTTCTCCACGACAGCGCCGGCGAAGAAGAAATCATTCGTCGAGTCTTGACCCATGTACGACTTATCTCCCTTGCCATCGTGATCATTATCGTCCCTGGGCTGATCGTTGATTATTTGTCGTCCTTCTGCCTTGAGCAAGTGGCTCTTTGCATTTAGATCATGTATTGATATTTCGAATTCTTTTTCCGGGATATTTTTTGCATCGGTGGAGCCCCTAAGACCGTCGCTATGGACTTGGATTGATTGTATCGATTGCAATTCATCATCATCCATCTGGCTCTTGGTTTGGACAATCCTGCCGTTGCCAAAAATGAAGTTGATGAAACCCCTTGCCATGCCGATGCCGATTTCTATTCCCCAAATGGATCCCCAAAAGATGAAGATGCACACGATTAACATTGCAATGGTGCGTGACAATCTGGTTGCGGATATTGTGTTAGTGGGATATCTATGATCCATTCGAAGCGTGTCGTAAACATCAACAGCGACGCCGATGCTGCAGCTACCATGCAGATTACTGTTCGGCGTGTCCGGTCTCGCGAAGGATCCCCTCCTTCTTAACGTGCGTGCATCCCTGCCGTTTGAACAGTACGCCGCGTTGGTGGCGCCATTCTGTTGGGGCCGATGGTACTGTTGCTGCTGCTGGAAGGGTAGATAACTTTGAGGCGGAGATCCGACATGATAGGAGTACGGATCAGTTGGAGGGACATTCCCCCCAGAGAGGACTCGCTCATGAGGTGCCCTTCGTCGTTTGGTTTGTGATGACGGAAGAGCCTGATAATCGGGCATGGTGGCCGTCTAGTGTAAGAAAGGACCGGAGCTAGAGGTGGCTGCTCCACACTCTCCTGCTGCTGCTTCTATAGATAAAAGAAAGGGAAGAGTAACCCCCCCATATTATCGAGCGCTACCGAAACGGGTAATCTGCTCGGCTCGGCGGACGCGGAGCACGGGCGGGGCTCCGATCCGGAGATCCATTTTCCATATTTTCTTTTGCCCACTCTGCTTTCCTCTTGCGTTTGTGCAACGCCCCCCTTTTTTACGGTGTCCCCCCTATCGTAAATCCTACGATTCTCTAGATACTCTGGGGAGTATTTTCGAGTTGAGAGGAGATGTGGGACCCGGCCACACAAATTCGAATCTTTACAGGAGGATATTGTAAGTAACTTCCACAAAGGGAGGAAG
>JALLAZ010000184.1:0-19972 GCA_036939755.1 Stephanodiscus triporus
AAATGGAAGAGTCAATCGTATCTAGAGGTAAATTTTCTCGCAAAAACATATGGCCGCGTTAAAATAGTGCTTCGTGTTCTACGGTAAATAAATACTCTATGTACTTACAACATACTCTAGAGTATCGTACTCGTACTTCTTAGAGTATGTTGTAGAGTTTGGACTTGTCTTGCTTCTCGAATAGTACGAAACACCTTTTTCTTCTACACACATATCATAGGAAATCCAAAATATCAGAAACAACAGCGAGAAATGTATGTTCCTAGCCAGATGTTTCCACCCCACCCCCCCCTCGCAGAAAATGGAGAAAGCGAAACAAAAACAACACACCATGCTGAGAGGGGGGAAATCACCTTGGACTATCATCTAACTTTTTGGGAACACCGCTACCATGAACGCGACGGGCTCTGCATCCTTATTGCAGCAATCATCTGGAATTATTGGTCCGCTATCTCAATCATCTTGTCCCGTCTCCGATGGCACTGGTTCAAGTCCCAACGAGAATCGGCCGGGAGTTTCGTCCGCGAACTTGTCGAGTGTAGGAGGGGGGAGAGGGAGGCAAAACGCCAGCTCCGTCGTGTATTCCACCTCCCCCAAATCGCCCTCCATCGTTATGCTTCGAGCGCGTAAAATCATGAGCGACGCGAAAAAAATCAAGTCAGCCGCAAATCATGATGAGTCGACCAGCATCCGTCGTCTTCCCTCGTCTCCCTCCATGAGCGAGACATCCTCGGACGTCTCTTCCAATGCCGATATAGAAACTGTCACTCGTGTAAGCAACTACATTGACACATTACAGAGCAAATCTGAGGGTGCAACCCGAACACGATCAAGTCATGGCCCCCCCATTAGAGTTCCTGCCGTTGCCAATTCATCTCAAACTCCCCTCCACGCCGACACTATGACGCGGTATAAGTCCACGCTAGCTAATGCCCGCAATACCATTGCTTCAGCATCCGTGGGAAAGAAGAGCACAAACCATCTATGTGAAGATATTGATTTGGAAAAGAAATCGTACTCGGCGGATGAGATTGTATTGAATTGTTCCGCCGAATCTTCTACCGAGAATGGGGCGCAGGGTCCTGTCGAGTCGTTTCCAATCCTTGTAACAACTCGGAAAGACAAGGTTTCTGAATCGAGTGCGGCACGCTGCGAGTCGAATGGAGATCGGCAATCTGGAGAGGGTGCGACCCAAACTCAATCAGGTCTACTTGCTCCCACTGGCATCGCACCGCCTGTGCTCCCAGCTATCAATGACTCACATCGACCCCAAGTTCTCGGTAGAACGACTCAGTGCACGTCCACGGTCGCTAATGCCAAGGCTGCAAATACCACAGACATGAAGCGCCGTGAAAATACCAAGTCGGGAATGCATGACTGCTCAATGAATGGGGATTTTACTTCTAAGGATTCAACAATGAATGTTGAGAAGAGTTATATGGAGTCGTCTCCTATTTATGTAACAACCGAGAATGCTAAAGTATCTGAATCGAATGGGACACGTTCCGTTCAACCAGATGAAACTATCCCAACTCAAGTCTGCATTGTGCCGCCTGTGCGCCATGCTGTTACTGATTCATCTCGAACTCCCGTCCTCGTTGAATCGACGCGGGTTAAATCCAGACTCGCTAATGCCCGCAATGTCAAGCCTGCTAGTCCCACAGGTAAGAGGAGCGAGCAGCCTCGCCATGACAAGATTGAATGGAAGAAAAAGTGGAACATAGAATCGGTGGATGGGTCCTTTCCCATGAAGGATTTAACACTTAGAGGGGAGCAATGTCCTATTGAGTCGTCTCCTTTTCCTGTATCAACTAAGGAAGGCAAGGTTTCGGAATCGAACGTGGCACGCTCCGCTCAAAAAGATCAAACTCCTCCCACTCGAGGACCGTATGTGCGCCATGCTGCTACTGATTCATCTCATACTCCCGTTGCTGACACAACATGGTCGAAGCCCAAGCTCGCGAATGTCCGCAATGCCAAGACTGCTAGTCCCGCAGGTAAGATGAGCGAACGGCGTCGCCGTGTCGATACTGAATGGAGGAAAAAGTGGAACTTAGCATCGGCAAATGAGACTCTTCCTACGACGGATTCCGCAATCAACGGGGAAAATTTTCCTGTCAAGTCGTCTCCAACGATGTCTGGTGAGGGTATGACCCAAACTCAATCAAGTCTAATTACTCCCAATAGCATGGCACCGCTTGTGCTCATCGATGTCACTGACTCATCACGAACCCCTGTCCTTGATGAAACGTCCACGCTCAAGGCTACAAATCCCGCAGACAAGAAGAGAGAACCATCTCGCCATGACAATATTGAGTCGGGAAAAACAACGTATGTCGAAGCGATGGATGAGACTTTTTCCAACAAGGAATCTTCAAGTAATGTGGCCCAAAATCATATTGAGTCTTCGCCTATTCTTGTACCAACTAAGGAAGACAAAGTTTCGGAGTCGAACGTGGCACGTTCCGCTCAACGAGATCAAACTCCTCCCACTCGAAGACCGTATGTGTGCCATGCTGTTACTGAGTCGTCTCGACCTGAGGAGACTTTTTCCAACAAGGAATCTACAATTAACCTCGCACAAAATCATATTGAGTCGGCTCCTATTCTTGTACTAACTAAGGAAGACAAAGTTTCGGAATCAAATGGGGCACGTTCCGCTCAACGAGATCAAACGCATTCCACTCGAGCACTCTCCGTGCGCCATGCTGTTACTGAGTCGTCTCAAACTCCCGTCCTCGTTGAATCAACGCGGGATAAATCCAAAGTCGCTGATGTCCGCAATGTCAAGCCTGCTAGTCCCGCAGGTAGGAAGATCGAACTGCCTCGCTGTGACAGTAGTGCATTGAGAATAAAATGGGACGTAGAATCGGCGGATGGTGCTTTACCCCCCCCCAAGGTTTGTACAACAAATAGGACGCAATGTCCTATTGAGTCGTCTCCAAGAGGCAAGCAAGTTACTATCGGCTCCCATACCATCAGGAAGGATGTTAATTACTATGCTGTATTGTCGCAGATACAGAAAGCGGTACGCTTAGACAATGTATCCAAGAGTTTGGGTAAAATACTCGTCGATTCAGCCAGAAGAGGTATGTCAATGGATGCGGTGACAGAGATATTTAAGCTTGAGATGCTAAAGGCGAGAGGTCACCAAGAAACAGGCAACGATAGTGAATCTTCTGATGGAGACAACATTCCAGGTAACATGAAAGATGAGGCGATTCCCACCCCAACAAAAACGGCATTCTCTATCAGAGTTGCTAACGAAGGCTCAGCAATATCAGCACAAGGACGCCAAGATGTCATGACGAATGTTTCAGTCAAGGTTGCTGCCGATATGCTTGAACTGTTACACCTATGCGACGAAGTAAATGCACTTTTCAGTAGAAACATCGCAAAAATGAATAACCACGTCGCTGATTCTTCTGCAGTTGTGTTGTCGTCATCTCTTGCGACGAATATGAATGGCAGCGGCCAATCGGTGGCAGAAGAAGCTCAAGAAAGGTCTTCCCATGATGAGATTTTAAGTGAAAAAAAATCCAACCACATGGATTCTGAGCTCGTGCATGAAGACAGCGAGGATGAGTTAAGCTTTCAAGGATTTACGGATGCGCAACTTCACCACTTGGAACAGCAGCTGAGAGATGCTGATCTTCTGCCACAAGTTTGCATTGATGACGCTGTAGAGCAAAGCTTGGGATGTGCTAGGAGTGCAACAAAAAATGTCGAAGATATAGATGCTTTCTTCGCTAGATTTTCTATTCAAAATAATGACAAAGCAGTACAAAAACAATGCAAAGAGACTCCTCAAAACAAATGTGAGAGTGAAGAAGTAAAGAATGAATGTGGTGAAAACTGCTTCCCTGAGGATCAAGCGCATGTGGATAAGAACCTAATTAAAAATATCGCTGGATCTCGTCCTCGACGCGATCCATTGTTGGAGTTGCCAGTGGGAAAAAATGAGAACATTAATCAAGGCGATACTGCTATTCATTCGCCAAACCATCTTCGCTCGAGGAAGGTATCATGGGAAAGTAGTGTTGCTACAGCTCATGAGAAAAAATGCGTCTTACCTCGGGAAAAAAGATTGGCGGGCCATTCTGGCTACCTCAACATTGACTTTTACTCTCTCTACGATGCAACTGCTGTGATAGCTGAAGATGAGGATATTGATAAAGCTCCTTGGGAATATCGTGATGTCGGTCAACGCTTTTTACATGAAAAAAGTTTGGAATCACGAAATTGGTTTGGTAAGATAGTGAATTGCTCTTGTGCATGTGTACACATCAAGTAAAAGCTCACCTTTCTTACCCAACATTGAATGTAGGCTCATTTGAGATCAAGCGTGGAAACGACAGAGCACCGAACCCTGTTTGTCGTCCTAAATCTGTTGAAATTACTGTTACAAGAATTGCAGAGGAGGGAGAATGGAGCGAAGATTGGTTCACAACCTGGAAGTCGCGAAGGGACAATCCTAATAACTTGGTTGCTTTTGATCAAGATGAAACGCTGTCGACGTTGGAGACCCATAAAAAATGTACAATTGGAAAGAAGGTTGTTGTTGAAATAGGGTCACTTTGCCCAGTTCGTGTAAGGGCCGGTGAGCACGTGAGCCGGGTTCATACTGATTATACTAGCTCCTTGAGACAGAGCAGATGGAGAAAAAAATATGTTAATGGTCTCTTTATTTAAACAAGATAAAAAAATAGTGAATTAACAACACATTTCGATGGCTGTTGAAAGTTAAACCATATCAAAAAGGAGTCGCCCACCTTAGCTGCCTCAATACTTTACCCAAGGCTGATAATAGTGTCTTGGGGATTTTCTCACTTCAGAACATCATGCCAACTTAACTTGCTCAATGAGCCACCATCTCCTTGCTCAATTTTTCATAGTTAGTCATGGCCACATCTGTAAAGAAAAAATGGGCAATTGAATTGCCCAAACGTGATGGGTCCACAACTAGAATGCACACGATGTAACATTAACAGACAAAACATGATGAATGATCAACTAAGGGCACATGTTCCATGTACCAACTTTTTTATTGAACTTCATTCTAGCGGAATAACTTTTGATTATCAGGCTTTGAGTGTATCTTGATCTAAAAGATGTTACTGAGTATTTCAGCTCCAATCATGGCATTTCACTCATTGATGGAGCTACATGTAAAGGCATGAGCAGAGCACTTTCTAGCCAAAGCATTGTACGATCCTGTGACCTGAACATTTTTTTACTGATCCAGATCCACTCAGAAATGGTCTTAACATCCATGACAAATACAATCAAGTTTGTGACAACCTTCATATGCTGTGGATGGACATACGCATCATCATGCTCATCTCATTATCGTTGCACTTTCTGGCTCTGGCTCAGATCTGGGAAGTCAGCTAGACTCCAAGGTCCACGGATACTGGGCTACAAATGAACCATTGCACAATGTTTCAGTAGACCACTCAAAGTGGTCCCACCAACGATTCCAAATACATGTCTTTCAATAATGCATGGTGGACCTACCACAAGAAGTAAGACCATCTTCTGAGCCAACGCAGCATCTGTTGTTGACCTATTAGTAAGTATTAGATTTTGGAAATTCCTAGTTGACTGCTCCTAGGACTAGTTGGCTACAGATCATACATACTTTATGCCAGTTGTCGAGGCTCTAAACTACACTGAGTGATTCCCATAATAAACGACAAGCTCTTAAAATGTGTTCGATGGCCTACAGGTGATGTGAGTAGATATCCTGATCAGCCGTCACTGTGTTAGCACCATTCCCTTTTGCCCAAGGCTGAACCAGCTTAGCTACAGATCATTATTTTATGCATTAGTTGAAGCTCTAGCTCTAGCTCTAGCTCTCGCTCTAGCTCTAGAACCACATCACTGAATCACTCCCAGAGGAGGATATATTATTCACCCTTCTTCTGTCCCAGTCTTAATGTCAAACATACAAAATGTGTTTCTCAACTCTGTATGCACTGCAGGAAGAGATAGCAAAACCTTTTGACAACGAAATGCCAAAAATTGCAATGGAGGGGATGTGTATTTGACTGCCCAGAAGAAGTAGTGTTGTTAGTGGTCATGATTGCTAGGCAAGTGACAGTGAAGAAGATGAAGATGAAAAGGTAAGCTGTAGTGGCTTGGACAAAGACTGTAGAATTGGATGGGAGGGCCAGGAACTATTGAATGCTGACTGGAAAATGATTTAGAGGGCATGGCACTGGCCCGAGGAATAGTTGTCAAGGAGGACTGGGCAATGGACCCAAGGTCCTGCAATGAAGTGCACACAGAGGAGTCATAAAGGCAAAAAAACAATTGATTTGAAACCTATTTTCTCACTTCTTCCATCAACGTTATAACGCATATGCTTAGTCTTAAACGGACAACGCCGAGTCGATAATTTAACATAATGTACTGTGGTATATTCTTCAGATCAACTAATCACAAAGAACGCGAATCCACATCACCTTTACTTTCCCCCGGTCTCTCCTTCATTGGAAACCTGGAATAACTCGATATGCTCTCCATCAAATATTGGTGGCTTTTGGCTCCTTAGGAAAATCACCCCCCACATGAAAGCCGTGAACCATATTGAGGTATACTGATTTGGTTGGTACTTGCGTATTACTATTGCGTGCGGCACGGGCAACAGTCCCACCAGGGTAATGTCCTTTAAAACCTCGAGGATTTCTACCTCGTCCACGACGCCATTCTGGCGCTGGCACATGTCATCGACTACCGGGACCAAGTGCTGCAATAGACGGTTCATAGTCTCCATGGGGAGATTAGATCGGAGTTCCGCAATCCAGGCATCGGTGGGAACGAAGCGCCCCGCAGGTCTCTTGACAGGCCCTAAGCTATCACCGTCCTCATCGGAGGTATTTACTGAGAGGCGCGGATTGTCCTTTTCCACCGTATTGCCAGAACCATTCACTATCCGCGTTGACATGGCCGCCACCTGTTCTTCCGTGTCAGCGTCATATTCGGGCTTCTCCGAGCTGGGGAATGCCTTGTTGCATTGATTTAATGCCTTCGGCAATGTTAAGCTCGCCAGCCTCCCGAACGAATCTTTCCGTCGCACTATGGCGTACACGAGATGTTGATTCCCGATGTACTGATATTGGACGATGTTGTTGAATATTTCCAGCAGCAGGGCGATGTGCCTGTATGCCTTCTCGCTCGAGTACAGGAATTTTGGGGAGGAGAATAGCTCGAAAAGGTTCACCAACTTCACGGACGCGAGCAGGCTCACCGATCGCCAGTACGGGCTGAAGTTGCTGATTATGGTAAGGAAACACGAATAGAGCGGCACAAGCCTGTACGACCCGTTGACGATGATTTTGTGCAGCGTGATGCTCACTAAATCGGCATGACTGCCCGAGAATAGGGGCAGGTCGCAGGGCAGCTTCGTCCGGAACGGTCGGTTGAGGGTGACGCCGAAGCTCCGTTCGCCTGACAGCTTCAGCAGGATGAAGGTGCAGATGTGTATCAGCCCCACCTGCGTGCTGTCCCTTCTCGATACGTACATCAAGTAGCATATCGGCACGACCAACTCGCAGACGTCGCATCGCGTCAGGACGAAATCCAAGAAGAGGGGATTTTCCTCCAACGTCTTCCAAAGGAGGATTAGCAGCTCCTGATGGCACTCCAACCTCGCCTGACTGCCGGGGAGCAGGGTGTTCTTGCTCTCGAACATGTTCCTGAGCAGCCGGACGAACCCTCGATACAAGATGTTCAGGTCCTTGCCGTTGTTTATGCGCGCGAGTAGGACCCTGAAGATGTTGAACCCCACCTTGTACGCCTCGCCCAATGTCACCACTGGCTCGCCACGTCGATTCTCGTACGGGACCGGATCCCCGCTCAGCCCGCAGTCCAGGAGGACGCACAGGACCTGCGCGCTTAGCTCGACTAGCTCGACGTGATGACTACCGAATCCGTTCGACTTGCTAGGGTCGTACGAGATGACGATGTTCAGGAGGGAGTAGAATAGGCACGGCGCGTTGGGGGCGTCGGCGGCGACGGCCACGGCCATCCATCGTGACGCCAGGGGGTTATACTCGTCCGCGGGGGAGAAGAGGGGATCGGAGCACAGCGCGAGGAGCAGTCGCAGCACCTCGATGCGATTTTTGTCGTACTTGCGCGTGTACGCCGCCTCCGGGTTGAACTTTATCCTACCCCCGTGTGCCTCGACCACGTCGCCGCCGCCGCCGCCGCCGGAGTCCTTCGACTTCTTGGTTTTGGCATTCTTTCGATCCCTCCTCTCCGACGCCGCAGACGATGTCGACGTCGTCGCGGATGCGGGATCGACGATCCCGACGTGACACCTCCCGTCGGACGTGAAACCCACGCCGTGCGCCCAGACTATGCCCGCGGGACGGGGCGAAAGTCGTATGCCGCCGTTGATCCTGCGTGGCCTGCCGAGACCGGCCTCCGCGAGTCCCTCCTTGTCGAGCATGCGCATGCGCGACTTGTCCTCTCTCCCTTTCCCGTCCGACCCGTCGTCTTCGTCCGAGTCGTCGTCCGAGTCGGACCCGTTCGGGTCGTCGTACGACGATCCGCCGTCCTCCTCGTAGAATTCACACGTGAATTGGGGAAGGAAGAGCATGTGCATGGCCGCGTGCACGACTAGGAGCGCCAGGGGCTCACTGTCGTCGTCGCCATCATCTCCCCCTCCGACCACGCTAGTCTCGGCCTCCTCCTCCGATTCTTCCTCCTCCTCCCCCTCCTCCTCCTGCTCATCCGATTCTTCCCCCCCCCCCGGATCGCCCCTCTTCTCGTCGTCCTCGTCGTCGAAGGTGCCGACGTCCGCATCCTCGCTGTCGCTCATCGCGACCGCTCTCTCGCTCGCCCTCCTGCTCGCATTGTCCTTCCTGTTCCTCTTCTTTTCGGCTAGCTTGACATTGTCCCTCCGGCCAGGCCCGCCATCCTTGCCCCCCCTGTTGACGTTAGCCTCCTTCCCGGCATTTTCCTTGTCGCTCGCCAGGGTGCCCTCGTCGCCTCCATCGATGACGACGACGCCGCCACCACCGTCATCGACGGAGCCCTTCCCCCCCCAGCATAGCAGTTCCACGTTCGGGTCGTTCTCCCCGAGGTCCCCCTTCTCCAAAAGGAACGGCACCACCCTCGTTAGCACCCGAACGCAATTCAAAGCCTGATCGAAGTATATCGTGTAGGGCGTCTCGACGATCTGACAAAGCTGCGCCGTCGCCTGGGTGAAGAGCGTGGCGAGGTTGTCGAATCGATCGTCGCGCAGTCGACGCGCGGCCGACGGCGTCAGTAGCTCGAACACCTCCTCGGACGACGACGGGATCTTCCATAGCTCGTCCCAGAATTCGGCGTCTGACGCTGACACGTCGCGCGTCGTTAGGGCCGTTAGGGATTCGCGGAATTTGATCTTGGAGGCGGACGCTCCCATGATTTCGATTTAACGACGCCCCAACGTTGAACGATGGTGTTGATGGTTCTGATGTTGAGAAGAGAAAAAAAAATTATGAGCCCCCGGCCGCCTACACTACTACCGATACCATACTAGAGCCTCCGCTCCGCCCCCATTCCCAAGAATTCCCTCCCTTTTCGGCGAGTCGTATTTTTTCTCTTTATTGCTTGTCTTAGAAAAACGAAACCCTCCTATTCTTTCTGGGTGTGGGGAAGGAATTAATACCGCCTCCCTAAGAGAAGAGAGACAGACATCTCATAAGAAACGCATTCCGGCTTCACTTTCCCTCGGCATTTTTTGATTTGACCCTCAACACAACACACATGAACATGGGATTGCAGATATCATACTACCATACAATGACAAAATACGACGCCTGAAGAGTCGGCGGAGGAGACCTTTGTCGGAACAACAATAAGAGAGAGAGAGAGCCAATCTCATCTTTCTCTCTAGATTGAACACGATACCACCCGCATACATACTCCCGCGAGAGAGAAGCAAAACATCGATCATCATGCCCTCCAGCGCCATCAGCGTGTCCCTGCCCTCGCGCTCGGTCGACGGCGGGGACGCTCCCGAGCCGCCACCTCCTCCTCGACCGCACTCGGGGGACGCCCTCGAGAATTACGTCATCCCGCCCATCCTGAGGCATCAGGCCGGTGGCATGGAGGTTATCAAGGTGTCCAAGGTGAGACACTTTTGTTCTGTCGTCGTCGTCGTCGTCGTTTTCTTCGGGGGTGGGGGATGAGGGATGAGGTGCAATTATTTTTGCCTGCGCGCGTCCTAACTAATATCGACAAACCCTTCCCCCCCCGACGAAATGGCATTATTTTTTCGGATCGCCCCGGTGGATGGACCGCATCCTTCAGCATGGGAAACAACAACCGCGTCGGCTCGGGAT
Organism: Stephanodiscus triporus; assembly: GCA_036939755.1. Taxonomy (NCBI): domain Eukaryota; phylum Bacillariophyta; class Thalassiosirophyceae; order Thalassiosirales; family Thalassiosiraceae; genus Stephanodiscus; species Stephanodiscus triporus. The sequence goes on from JALLAZ010000184.1 coordinate 10,338, forward strand.
AGCCCCCAACAATCGCGCAATATACATCACGAGTCACAAGCCGCAGGGACGCGTCATGGGATTGCTGAAGCAGGGAATCGAGGGGGACGACGGAGGGCAGATGAAGGAGGTCGATCTGAGCAGGATCGTTCGGATGCAGTTGGGCCAGCAGTCTCGACGATTCGTGAAGGCTCGGTGAGTTTCTCTCTCGATTCCTTCGCCCGAAACCTGTCTGTGAAGATGGCACAGTGCCCCTTCGGAGGATGATTCTTCTCAATTGAATAAATACGTGGGTAAAATATCCCCATCTCGCGCGCTCGCACGCGCGTCAACCCAGGAGCAAGCAACTCGCGGACACCGACAACACGCCGCAGTCTCTCAGCATCATCTACCGTCGATCGGACAACTCCACGAAGGATAAATTGGTCAAGACCATGAAGAAAAGTCAGGGGATACCGGTCGTTATGGACGCGGCGGAGGATTCGCTCGATTTGATAATACCGTCGAAGGCCAACTTCGACGCCCTCACCCGAACGCTGGAGGACCTTCTTGCATTCTACCAGGAGGAGGAACCATGCGCCAATCCCGACTACTCGTTCATCCAGTACCACCTCGTGGACATGGGCAAGAGCCTCGGGGAGGATTGCCTGGTATCGTGTTCGGATTGGGTCGCGCTGTGCAAGAGGTGGAACGCCCCGGTATCGAAGGGGGACGCGACCGCAATGTATCGCGCATTCTGCCAATCGCTGTCGATATCCAAGACGCAAACGGAGGGATTGGAGATGTTCGAGGTTGTGCGTCTCCTGGAGGTGTTGCGACAGCAAGGACTAGATTTGGCGTCGGCCAGGAAGGGGAAGGGAGTGGTAGTGGGAGATCCGCGGAAGCAACTCTTCCAGGAGATCGCGAAGAGCCAATCCGGTGAATCTAGCGCCATATCTGCCGAGGATTTCCTCGCATTCATCCACAAGGAGCAGAAGGAGACGGATACGACTTTGCACGACGTGAAGGATTTGTTTTATCAATTGAACGGTCATCGAGTTTCTCCCAAGTTGGACGATGCCTTGTCGATGTTTTCTGGATACTTAACAATGAAGGAGGGCGTTTCGTGGGAGAGGGAGTATATTACGTTTGAGGCCTTTGGGCGTTATTTGTTGCTTGAGTCGAATGACGTGTTTGATCCCGAAAGATCGAGTCCTCTCGATAGGTGTGTCCATCGATTCAATTGTTATGACTGAATTCCGTTTGTTGTGACTCACCCTCCTGTCTGGCACTGTCTCTACACCCAGCTACATGAATGAGCCATTAAATAACTATTGGATCAACACTAGTCATGACACGTACTTACAAAGATCAACAGCGTCTGGCGCTGATTCCAAGCAAGCTGGAAAGACAGACTTGCAATCATATACCTTGGCATTGTATCGCGGTGCCAGGGCCATTGAGCTGGATGTTTGGGATGGGCCCCGGGGGGGCAGTCCAATGGTTCGTTTTGGAATATCCTCGTTTTCAGAAAGAAGCGAAAACAAGTCCAGCAGCAACAGCAGTCTGCCATTTTCTGATGTCATCCTCACAATTAGCTACTTCCTTCTAGCGGAACCGGACTCATTCCCTGTAATTCTACTGATTGAAAATCATTGCTCTCTTCCGTTCCAAGAAAAGATGGCATCGGATATTGAACATATTCTTGGTAAGAAAAATCTATTGCACAGGCCGAGTCCGTCTACGAAGGACACTGATCTGCTGCCGCTTCCAAGCCCTGCTCAATTACGGGGTAAAGTTGTAATTAAAAGCAAGCTGCCGTTGGCGATTATTGGCGAAAAGTTAGTGTTGAACGATGATTTCGATGATGAAAATAGAGACGCGACACCTCCCTCTTTCACAGATTATGATTCAGAGGACGATATCAAAGAGAATGTGGTAGGCTTCACCTCGAAGGGGTCTATCAAGTCTCCCTCTCCCCAGGTGCTAACGGTGGAAGAGCTATTTCAAGTTGCCAGGTCTCGAGCGCTTGAAGCAAATTCGGCTGCAGATGCAGCACACAATCAACTACTTGACATCAGACACCGTGCAAAACAAACACAAAATCACGCCGATTCATTGCTTCGAGACATAAATATGACTTATGCCGAATTGAAGAAGAAGCGAGAGAAAGGAAGTGAAACCACGCCCGAGGAAGGAACCGAAGTAGAGCTTCGCCAGGATGGGGCGGCCAAGGTAAAAGAACATAATGATCATGTATTGGAAATCGCTCAAGCTTTTGCTGAGAGCGTAGAGGAGTCTCGTCTGCTTGCAATTGCTGCCACGATTGATGCTAGGAGCGAAATGGAACTGTTTGATTTAGCTCGGGAGGACATCGCTGACAAAGACGCTGCTCTTGCAGATGCAAAGGAAGTGTTGCAATTGGCGATAATGAGTAATCGCGAATTAATTGAGTCTGCCGAGCGAGCTATGTCAGTGGCCCGGATTAACCGTGAATATGCAGAAAATGCCGAGAGGCGCGTCGTGGCGGTAAGGAGACTCTTAGATAGGTCACATAATCAAGCAGTATCATCAGAGACTGTGGCAGGAACGGCAGATGCCGAGGCAAACATCAGTGAGCAAAGAGCAAGAGACTCAGAAGCTCGTGCTAAGAAGGCCCGTGCAAATGCAGAAGACCAGAGGATAAAGGCTGAGAAGGAATCCAAATTAGAAGATGACCTCGATGCCCAACTAATAGATGCACAGCAGAAACTCAGAGATTCTAAAGACGCAGTCAATGCTGCACGTGGGCGTGCTGACGATGCAGTCAATCGGGCAGGTATGTTGACTGATGAAATCAGCCGTTCCAAGTCTATGGGCTACGATGACGAATTGTCGATAGCAACAGAGACACAAACTATTGCGCTCCAAAAGAGCAAGGAACGAAAGGTTTGTTTAGGTGAGATGGAACGAGCTTTGACGGACAAGGTGGGTTTTGAGTCAAGTACTCGAAAGTTGGAAAACATGATCGAAGATCTTCAAAGAAAATTGAACATTCAGGCCAAGGTGGCTGCAACCGCAAGGAAGCAAGCGGATCATAGCATGTCGATTGCGTACCAGTTGGAAGAACACGCTTTAGAAGAGCGTGCAGCGGCAGATCTTAGGCTAGCAGCACGTGTTAATGCAAAGCGAGGAGTAGAATCCAGCGATGCGGTTCTGACAAGCACAGAAACTCAGCTCGTGGAGGCGGAGAAAGCCGCAGTTGAAGCAAATCAGCTTGCTTTGGCTAGTCGACAAAAAGCCGAGGAGTTGTCCCGAGAAGATCTGCAAGACACTGCGCCACTTGAAATGAATGTCGCAATTGCCCAGGAGAACCGTGATGCAGCCTGGCAGGTTTATGAGGCTGCTAAAGAATCGAAAGAGGAAGCGCTCAAAAGAGCCGCCCGAGCGAAGCATGTGCACGAGACCAATTGTGTTAACCTAGCAAATCTGGAAAGAGATGCTATGGCAGAGCTGCTACAAAAAGAATTTGCTTTGCAGGCAGAGTTGCTGGCATTCACAACATGTGAGAGTGCGAATGCTTTGATTGATCAAGTAGAAGCGTTGCAGAAAACATATGATGAATACAAAGCATTGGCCTTGGAAAAATCTGAAGCCCTGATAATTGCCAAGAGGTACAAGGAGAAGAAGAAGAGACTGCAGCCTGTATCATTGTCATTGGAAAAATTAACAACATTGCACAGCTGCAAACATAGAAATTGGGACAAGAGCTTGAAGTTGCCCAATTATGCCATGCACAGCATTCCTGATGCAAAGGCTGTGAAAAAGGCCGAACAAGGGAAGGAGGAATGGAAGAGCTGGATCGAGTTTAACAAGACCCACTTCTCGCGAACTTATCCCGAATCAGCATCTCGAAATTACAATCCCACACTACCCTGGGCATTGGGATGTCAATTTGTATCAATGAATTTCATTCGAAATAAATTCATGCTCTTGAATGATGGACGATTTCGAGAGAATGGGGGCCGAGGGTATGTGCTTAAACCTGAACACTTGTGTAATGGCAAAGATGACATGAATGCAACAGATGGCGCATTGGATTACACCCACCCAAGAGATCTTACCATCAAAGTATTAAGTGGATTTTGCCTTCCTAAGTCTGCGGAAAAAAGCTCCTTATCCACAATCAGTCCTTTTGTGAGAGTCACACTGTATGATGGATCTCCTGCAGCGCTGTTACCATCACCAGTATTCAAGACAGATGTTGTGGAAGAAAATGGTCTTAATCCGGTTTGGAATGCAAAAGCTTCTGCAAGCTTTAAATGTCTGAATCCAAGTGTGGGCATGGTTTTGCTAGGAGTATACGACCACTGTAATGTCGCCAAGACAGACTATTTCATTGGTGCTTCTGCCATGCCGGTTTCCTGTCTCAGGGAAGGATACCGATGCGTCTTATTGTTTGATTCAAATAATGCACGTATTGGTGCAATGAAGTATGCGTCTCTTTTCATCAAAGTGGAGAACAGGCCTTCTACCTAGCGCAGTAGTGAAAATATTGTCATAGTCCCATTTATTTTATATATTACTTTGCTGACCCCTGTAGTGGGCGGCCTGCAAAAATGAGAGAATAAACAACAAACAATGCTATTCTTACCACAACTGTTTGTGTAATTTGAGATCAAAGGAATCTGCATCATCCTGGCTTCATACTCATGTTATGTGTTTGAGTGTGCACCCCAGACCCCAGAAGAAGTCTACAAAAAATCAAAGATGCAAGGAAGCAGAGGAAACGAGATGACGAAAATGAGAAGAGAAAATTTAAGTTAAAGTAATCATCTGAATGCCAATTCTGGACATGAATGATTTTGGTACTATTTTAACAGCTTAAGCAGTTATGTGCCATCATGACGGCACATTTTTTAATGAGCTTCTTTGCAGGTCGGTATCTTCACCAAATTTTGTCCATTGTTAACATTTGATAGTAGCTAGAAAAATAGCTGAGCTCTCTGGCTTTAATCATGGCATTCAACCTTTCTATGCAGCTTGTTGCTTTGATGAGCCGAGTAGAGGTCCATTTTGTGCCTTTTGAATGCTAGCTTTGGAAAGTGATTTTCACAAAAGACACAGCTCAATTTTTTACGCCGTAATCGATGACCATGGCATCCGCGAGGCAATGCAGGGCGAATACTTGCCCAATGGGCAATGGCGGCATCCGGTGGCATCTAGAGTAGCCCTAGACCTGCCGTACTGGGCGATGGACTTGGCATCGTACCGCCTGATCCGCATGGCCATCGATATGGCCGGCAAAGGAGGTGCATTTTTTCTGTCGCTGAATTTTTGTACTGCATAACCATAGCTAAACAATCATCTTATGGTCAATAAATAATAAAGCAAAGCTATAATATTGTTCATTACTGTGTATTAATTTAGTTTGTACATTATGGTGGGGGGCTGTCGACGGCAATGTATGCTATTTTGGCTACCATTGCCGACGACAGGCGAGCGATTGTTGGCATCAACAGAGAGGCCAGTAGACTCATTTAGATTTAGTTTTTGTATTTTACTAATCCCTCCATGGTGGCCTTGGCCAAGAACACCTCGGACAGTTCACCCTTACGTTGTATTGGGTGGATACACTAAACCCATGCTGCTGGAGGGGGAAACAGCTGGCCATGGTGAGGGTGTTTGTGTTCAGTTGTGTGTGGGGACAACTGTGATTTGGTACTAACTCCTACATGCAAAACGTTCATCGTTTTTCTGAACAATGCACCGATATATTGGAGTTCAAAGAAACAAGGCTCCTGTGAAACCAGCACGTTCGGAAGTGAATTCATTGCAATGAAGCAAGCCACGGAATATGTTCATGGCCTATGTTTCAAATTGAGGATGATGGGGATTACGGTTAACGAGCCTGCGCTTGTATTCGGTGATAACCAATTCATTTTAGCAAATACAACAGCCCCTGCCTCAACACTGAAGAAGAACTCAAATACCAAAGCATACCACTTTGTTAGAGAAGGGTGTGCTAGGGATGAATGGCGGACTGCATATATTAATATGCATGAAAATGTTGCCGACTTATGGACAAAGCCTCTACCTTCAGGGGAGAAGCGAACGCGGTTCATTCAGATGTTATTACATCATATTTAAGATGTACAAGGAGAGGATTATGACAGCCTGTTTGGGTTTGAACCTCTTCTTTACTTATGCATTTGCAATAAGCTTTTTGATTTTTCCCAATGGGGTTTATATTATGATACGATGGGCATTCCATCCTCGCAACTTCGAAATTGTGAGGTGCATATTTGACTATGAGTCACAACTGTAAAGACACTGAGAAGGGAAATCCTTCTGTATTCGGTGTTACAGAAAACAACCCAAATGGTATCCTAGGTTAAGCAAAATCAGGATACTTTATTGGTTTGAGGGGAGTGTTTGCAGTTTGTGTTATGTGTTGTAACATACGTGTGAGTATGCATGCATACACAAAGCAGATTAACACTCTCATAATTTCTATTATATGATTTTATCAGCTCTAATCCGAAGTAATAGCTATGCACTGCTTTACATGGAATTGTAACATCCTTGTTGGTCAGGGTCAATAGTGCCCATAAGTTTAGTTTATTTTAAATAGGGAGGTGTGCTCAAATACCTGCTTTTTTTGAAAACGTGATTCCACGGCCAGAAGAGAAAAAAGATATATTCACCGACACACACATTTTTGATGATTAAAAATTGTATTCACGTGACACACAAAATTCACCGCCCTCTCTCCCTATTTTGACTGAAAAGTTCGCTCATTAGGCTATTCACCAGCAGCATTATATGGAATCGGTGAATCCAAATCCCAAGGGAAGGATTAGCGTCACAAGTTTAATTCAACAGCAGCACAATTGGAACCATATGATTCATAGACAGCGCTATACTTTATTTTGTTGATCCATTGGTCTGGATGTAGTCGTTTTGTGGCTTTAAGTAAGACTGCGAGAACAACCACCTTACTACACACAACATTATCTATGCTATCCACTGCTAGTAACATCATGACATCATGGTCCTACACCCACTGTCCCAACTCAATGTCAGACTGTTAGGGCTATGCTCTAAGAAAGCATGAGCTTGCGTCCCCTTGCAATGATGGTAGCCGGCACTTCTGCAAAAGGACGAACGGTCGCCATTGGATTGGAGGCTAGAAACACGGCGATAGCCGGGCACTGGTAGATGGCCAGAGGATAGCCGTAGCTGGCAGCGTTGGTTAGAAGGGCTGCATAAACCCCCTCCGTGACGCCAAACGGGGAATAAAAATACCTGTTGACTTCATCCCCCCTTCCCAGGGGTGGGGACAGGACAAAAATAAGAGGCCTCGCCGCCGCAGAGGCGGGGGGAGAAGCGGTAGCCGCCGGGTTGGGGGGAGTCTCACGGTAGGAGGTGGGGTCAGAAGTAAGTGATGCAGTTCATCACAACACACCGCTGCAATATTATTAGAGGATAATATATTCTTGCAAAATAAATGGCTTTTGGAATAGAATGCTGTCTTCTAATATTATCATTTCAAATTAATGCTGCTTGCGAATTACTAAAATTACTTTTTATGATACTGGTAAAAATACAATCCTAAAGTACTCTATTGGATATGAGACCCTATCGCTCTGAGATATACTTTAGAATTGTATTTTCACTGGTATCATAGTATGTTAGATTACTAATTCCCGAGCAGCACAAAATCAAAATATAAATTTTCATTGACAGCATGAACAGCATTTTTGAATAATTCACGAGCAGTACAAAATTAAAAATCTATCAACAAGAAATAAAAGACAGTTTATATATTCTTCAGCAGCACAAAATGAAAATGTAGTGCTCATTCACTGCATTTTAAAGTAGTTCTTGCACAAATATTTCACAGACACAAACACAGATCACTACCGTACTAATCACAATCTTCCACAAAAGGCGGCTACCTAACCTACTTCTCCTTCCTTTGGCGTTCCGATACTCTCTTAGTACCATTCATAGCAACCTGCATCTTCAAGGGAGCATGAGTCTCTGTATCTGCCTTCCTCTTCTTCCCTTTACCAGTTGTAGTTCCCTTCGATGAAACCTGCTTCTTTGCCTCCTTTGCCTGGTTTTGCTTCTTCTTTTTCTCCATTGCTTGCTCCATCAAACTTTTGCACCGTTTGTCCAACTTTGGGCGGCCAGTTTTGTTAGGGCCACAGATTGTGGGACACAACTTGTACTTATGATCTCGTTCCCCATTCCGCATCACATTAATGGAGAAATTCGAACCCACAGAAACACCTTAAGGGTACTGCTTGCGCCATTGACTTGTATGCCACCAGTATGGCATTACATTCGATTCGTTCAGTCCATTGATGCACCCACTCTTACACACTGCAATCATGTGCTGGCAAGGAAACCCATCAACTCAAGGGATGCCACAGTCACAAGTTCCAAAGAATGAGCCATGGGTTTCATTACCTGGAATATGGGTGGTGTACTTATTTGAAGAAGTTAGACGATTGACCACACAACAGTATGTGTCACCTTCCATTCCAATTTCAATGTAATAGTGCCAAACATTGACTTTCTGGAATGCATCCTTAGCCAATCTTGTGCTATGTGGAGTTAGCTCATCGGTACAAGTCCACGCATTCTCTCTGTGCTTCTCAAATTGCGTTGCCTCCAACTTTATCAATAAAATCAATGAGTTGATAGGGTCTACTGCAGTCCTGTCTCATACTCTAGTGTTGGCCCGATTCATGGACTCTACTGAAGATGCTGCTGTGCGCTGGTATTTGCCGCCGGGCCACGTCTTGGTGACCTCCAAGGAGTTGGAATGTCATAATTGATTTCACTCACAGACGGATTGACAGCGGTCAGAGCTGGATCATCAACATCATGTGGGTTAAGCAACACGCCACCATTGTCAGGAGGTTCATCAATCGCGTCCTTCTTCCCGCAAACAGCGAACTGAGGAGGAGACCGAGGGGATGAAGATGGTTCATCAATTGCATCCTTCTTCACGCAAACAGTCTTAGTCTTCCGGCTGGTGCTATTTTTTGCCTTCTTTGTGGGCGTTGTTTTTGAAGTCTTTGCCATGTTGGTTAGTGCTGCTTTGGAATGAATTAAAACATGATTTGTGTGCAAGTCGCATTGATGTAGTAATTAGTGATGCTTAACAAAATACAGAAAACATGGAAAACCAATTTATTGTATTAAATGCTTCTCACAAACGACAATTTTTTCGGTGTTGCTCAAGAACACATAAATTTTATTTTGTGCTGCTTGAGGAAACATGAAAAATAGTGCTGCTTGCTAATGAAGTTTTTTAGTTGAAAGTTGTGATTAAATGCTGCGGGCGAATATATACTGTCATGTTGTGCTGCTCGTGGACACGACACAGGAAAGATAGTGCTTCTTACTAATGAGCATTTTTAAATTAAATGCTGCTGTAGAATGAAAAAAACGAAGCTTACTTGGGAATGTTGTGACATGAAACCGTCTCAAATGCCACCATTACAAGACCATAGGGGCAGATTTTGACCGATTTTGTGCTGCTTGCGAATTGGTTTTTTTGCGCCTATTAAATGCTGCTCTAGAATAGACAGGGGAAAAAATGGGGCACTGGAACAAGAAAAATTCTAAATGCTGCTCTGGAAAACAAGATTCACTGAAAATTGGATTAAGAACCAAATTCT
>JALLAZ010000185.1:0-19958 GCA_036939755.1 Stephanodiscus triporus
GACAAATCTCAACACCCCTTTCACCCTTACTTCTTTTTTTTGTCCACTGAGCGCGTGGGGCCCTACCCGCAGGCGCAACTCTACTGGGCTGGCCGAACTATGGGGTGGATGGCCTATTGAACAAGTTCCTCCATGAGCTTTGGCGAGTTTAACTTGCTGCCACCTCACCAGTTTCAAGAAGTGAGACGCGAAAGGTAATGTCAATGGGGTTGGCTTGTAGGTAACAAAGTCAAAGGTCCCAAAAGAGGGACGAAGTCCCGGAAGCAGTTTTCCACATGTACTACGTAGGAATTCAAGATTTGTACGATATACTTTTTTTTCGTTAACCACATATCGTACTGTAAAGATACCTGGCGAGCTATTATTTATATTTTTTTGGCGCGTTTTCGAGGGATCCCCGCGAATAATTCACTCTAATACCATCATCCGCCCACCAAAAAAAAAACGAAGTGGCTTCAAAGCGTTTCGGAGAGAGTTAGGTTAAACAATTCATGGACGCGAACGACCACCACCACGACGACGGGATCATCCCATGCCGCGACGATGACGACGTCCTGTTTCCCGATCGTCGTCGGGAGTCGTCGTCGTCGTCGTTGTCAGCGTCGTCGTCGTCGTCGTCGCGCGACGCCGCGACGGGCTTTCATCCGGACGTGCCATTCCTGATCACGCGATGGCTGTCGGATTTCGCCTCGATCCCGTCGTCGTCGTCGAGGGGGAGGGGGGGGGGAAGGAGGGAACGACAACATCTCCCGATCATCGACGTTGAGGGGAAATTCCGCGGGAAGAATGATGATGATAATAATAGGGAGAGGGAGGAGGCGCTGCGTGCCGTCCGTCGCGCGGCATCCAGCCTCGCATGCGCGTTCCGTACACTCGGGGCCTACGGCGTCTCCTCCCGCCGCGATGATGACGATCGCGGCGGCAATAATGATAGTCGTCGCACTCGTCGCTTTCGACACGCGACGTACGCCGACCTCGCGCGCAAGTACGCGCCGCTGTTGACGACGATACCCATCCCCCCCTCCTCCTCGGCGAGGGAGGGCGCGACGACGACAATGCGCGGACCGCCGGGCGGCGTCCTCGACGCGCTCGCGAGGTGGCGGGACGATCGACGTTCGGGAAGGCGGCGCGCGATGCCTTGGAGTTTGTTGGAGGCCGCGCGGGAGGGGTCGGTGCCGGATCATCATCCCGCCGACGACGACGAGTATCGGCGGCGGCGGCGGGTCGACGACGACTGCGGGGGGGGGGGGGGGGGGGGGGGGGGGCGCATCGTCATAATCGCGCGACGACGAATGGGAAGGGTGCTGGGAAAATCAACGGAGGGATGGCGGGCGGGAGGACGACGACGAAGGCGTCGTCGTCGTGGACGTCGTCCGGCCCGGGGAGGAGGGTGGGCGGCGGGCCCTCGTCGGCGTACGACGACGACGACGATGACTATGACGTCGACGGGGAGGAGGTGGACATGCCGGGCTCGTCGATGCTCGGGGCCGGAATTCGCGATTCGTGCCACTCGACCGCGTACGACGACGCGTCCGTCTGCGCGGCTCGGTCTTCGCGGCACCTGCTCTCGTCGCGAATCGCGATCGTCGACATGCGTTTGTCGATGGAATCCTCGACGTTGGCGCTGCGCAAGTCGACCGACTCCCTCGCGGCGGCCGCCGCTGGGGGAGTATCCGCACACTCGTCGGAACAACGGTTCGGCGGCGGGGGCGGGGGGGAGGAGGTGGACGATGAGTCGGAGTTGAACACGAACAACAAAAACAACAACAACAACGACCTTCGCAGGGTCGTCGTCCAGCTCGACAGGAGCACGCAGGTATTGTATGAGAGGTATCATACCGCCAAGGCGAGGGTCGCGGAGGCGGAAATCGAGGCGAAAGAGTCGTACGGGTACTTGGCATCCATTCGAGGGCGATGCCGCGCCGCGCGTAGCATCGACGATGGAGGACGAACGTCGCTACGCCAGATTTTGACTGTCGAATCTCATCAAGGACATGTCGGATTCGGCGCCAGGGCCCATTCGCCCGGCAACAACAACGCGACGATGTCCGCAATATTCACGAGACAATACCACGGTCGTCATCGAGCATCCTCTTCCGATTGGACCCGTTTGTCCGTGCTGAAGTCGCGATTGTCCCATGCCGCGACCATAAGCAGTCATTTGATCTACCCCATATACTGCTTGAAATTCGATAGGACTGGGAAGTACTTCATAACCGGGGCCGACGATCAAGTCGCGAAAATATTTCGTATGGGCGTTGGCACGATGTCCCGCGGCGGTATACCCTCGGCGCTCAATTATGGCACGAACGTGCGCGGGGCGGTTCTAGTTTGTTCCCTGAGGGGCCACGCAGGTGTGGTGGCAGATATTGACGTGAATTCCGACAACTCGTTCCTGGCCACGGCATCGGGAGATGGAGATATTAGAGTGTGGAGTCTAAAGGATGGTTGGCCAGTGGCCATACTGAGAGGTCATACTGGCGGAGCCAATATGGTAAGAGTTTTGACAGCTCGTTCTGAATAGTTATAGATCGTTGAGTGGACCTCATCATTTTCTTAATCGACCTCTCAGGTTTCATGGTCAACACTGAACCCGTTTCGATTGGTGACTTGTGGCGAAGATGGCTTGGCACGAATGTGGGATGTCCGCAATGCTGCTCTAAAGCGATACGGCGATCACTATTCGTCATCAGTTCAGATGGATGATACGGACGCGGAGCATTGCGCACAGGCTTCGCAATCAAACTTGTTTCAATCACCATTACAACAAGGGGGTCGGGACGCTGCTGACGACGTTTCCAGCATAATAAATAACAACATTCCCGGCATTGAACTTGGAAGGAACTTTGGTGATTTCGTTGCGAATAATCTTATTGATGCGGGCGTGACACTCTTAGCCCAATTGCAGCACGGGGGCACTGTCGACGAAGTTGGACTGACAGGACCTGTGACTCGCACAGGCCATGGAAAACCGGTTAAGGTTATGTGCATCGCAAGATGTCCCGTGGGAGGTCATTTTGCTACTGGGTCCGATGATGGATTGGGGCGCGTGTGGGCCGATGACGACAATTGGCAAGTGGGAACGCTTGATGAGTTGAGCAAATGCGACCCCGTCGATGATATGACTATGGCGATACCCTCATCGAATCTAAGGCAGAGAAGAATTGGTGCGTCTCCGTTGTAAATATACTGTTTCTGTATCGTCCACTTTCATTGACTTCCGCTTTCTTGACAATTTTTGCTCCAAAAGGAAGCTTATTAGCCACACTACGTGACGTCCATACGAACGCTGTGACGGACATGAAGTATTCGAGCGCTGGTGATCGCATATTGACTGCAAGCATGAAAGACGGGATTGTTTGTATCTGGTCAGGCTTCCACCCAGCTTCCCTTCCTGTCAGGTTTGTTATTTCATCACAATTATGTATTCATCTTGGTGAAGTATCGTTTTATGGATCCAGCACCGCCAAGGTGAATTGCGATGGTGTAGCTTGGACATGCGATGATATGAAAGTTATCACTTCACAATCAAGCCCGACGAAGTCAAGCGGGACGGATATAATTCACGGATCTCAAATGATATATGTATGGGATAGTCATACAGGGAAATGTCTCATGGGTATTACATCCTCCCACAGTTCTCTTTGTTCATCTTTAGCCCCACACCCTCACCTTCCTTCGGTGTTTGCATCGGCTGGTGCAGATGGTGCTGTAAATGTGTGGGACCTTGATCGGGGAGATTGTTTTTACACTCATTCGAACACTTTGCTGCATGGTCCAACTGAATCTGCTTCCGACAGAGGAAAACTATGTGGCTGCCTGGAAGCACAATTCAGCCCAGATGGGCTAAATCTGATATTGACTGACGAATGTGGGCGGGTTATAATATTTGATACTCAAATGCCGGCAAGGCTTCCAACTCAGTCCAACAGTGCGGAAGAGAAGTCATTGCAGGAGCAATATTTTGCTAATGATTACTATGAACTTGCATATGATGATAATGGTTATTGCATTGAGAGAGGGTCGGGCAAACCGCCCCACCTTGCCCCCGGAGGTGTACGGTGCACACATGAAGGGGTCCCTTATACAGAGGTCATGAGGGAAACATATAGAGAACTAAGGGGTCCACTTCCAATACCCCCAAGCAGCGCAATGGTCTCTCGAAATGACACTCGAATCATTCAGAATCAATTCTCTGGTGTGGTCAGTAAGAATGCACTCACCAAGGCTAGGCGAATTCTGGTTAGAAACCCCGATTTTACCCAGAGGTGTGAAACTGCTATCATCAACAAAGAAGGCAACTTTGTTCAATACGAGGGAGGGGGCATTTCCAGATCGACTAATAGAGTTCCAGGTGCTACTAGTAATCGAAATATGAATTCTACATCCACCGGTCGGCCGCTATCTAACCGTTACCGATGGATCAGCTTTAACGATCTGCCAGAAAGTGAGGGCGAGGAGGAGGATCAAGACGATGAAGAATTTATAGTAAATGGGCGTAGGCTTGATGAGAGCAGTGAAGATGAGAGAGATGGCTTTTCATCACAGTCTCATCGGAGGCAAGAATCAGGGAGAGGAAGAGGTGGATCAGGGCGTAGTAGACGTGGGGAAAACCCCTCACCAGATGACGAATTCCTTGAGGAAAGTCAGCCAGCTCGCGCATCGTCTCGCCAGTCTGCACAACGATTCTATAATGAATTAAATTCTGATGACGAAGCATTGGAAGAGTTGATGAGTACCCACACGAAGCCTAGTGGGGAATATGTCGACGACTGGAATATTTCTGGTCACCTGTTTAAATTGCCTAGGGGCGGAGGCAGCCTTGTTCGCAGGAATTGGCTTTGCCGAACCATCTACCATGGACGAAAAAGTTATTGTCCACAAGTTGGAGACTCGGTGGTTTATATACCGAAAGCACATGCTGAAACGATTAAGAAATTTTGGATTCGTGATTATTCACCACCTTGGAAGTCATGGCCGACGTCCTCGTCCTGGCCAGTGGTACGCTGCAAGGTTACACATGCACGATACCGCTTCCCCTACGAAATGAATTACAAATCTCGTTCTCGGGATGAAAAGTTGGAGGGAGTATCAACAATTTTGACCCTTGTAATTACGGGTGTGCCTTCGAAGTCATCGCATCGGACCTTCCCATGGCCAGCTCCAACTTTCGTCCCACCCACCGCTCCAAGAACGCGCTCCATTGATTCGATAAAGTTTGAAGTAACTCTTTTCGAGTGTGATGAAGAAGACTTTCTCATTCCCGAATACCTTTATTCATGGAGAGTGAAACAGTTGGAACGAGCAATTAGCGCAAATGGTGGGCGTGTTGATGGGCTCTCAGTCTCTGTGCTTTGTCAACCTGAACGTAATCTCAACAACGAGGAAACAGAAGATGCTGATCATTTGGAATACGCTGGCCGTCTGGTTCATATGAATGAAACACGCGATGATGAAGAATTTCATTTATTTGACAGTGGATACAATGCTCTTAGCCTGACATGGGATGTGAATGATGATGGGGCTACATCTGTTTTCAGTGTTTGGAGTATCAATATGACCAACCCTTCGTGTGATGCCCCTGTTGCCCCAACAATGGGAAACAAGGCTCGTTATGCTGTGAGGGGAGCATTACGCACCGTCATGAACCTTGATCCTAACGTCAATGAGTGGTTTTTTGACCATGTTGACACCAGCAAGTATACTGACTATCTTGAGATGATCGAAGTGCCCATGTATCTATCTCTAATTCAAAAGAGATTACGAAGCAATTATTACACCAACAAATTAAGTGTCCTTGCTGATATGGAGTTAATGAAGGAAAACTGTTATAAATACAATGAAGATGGCAACGATATTTTTGAATTGGCTTGTCAAATGTATGATAAGTTCAAATCTCTTGTGGATGCCATTGAGGAAGATGATGCCTTAGGTACCGAAGAACGCGCAACTGATGCAGAAAGTTATGAACGGCATGATTTTGCGGAGGTCCCTGAAGAGTCCCCACCATGTCAACCAATTGTACATGATGTTGCACGAGCGAAATCTCGATTGAGTGCTCAAACTGGCGGCAGCGAGAAATCAGAAGTAGATTATGCTGAGGAAATATACCAGTCCCAAGGCATGATTAAATCTGGCTCTGGCCAAAGGACGTCTTCAAGAGCAGCGAGGAAGTCAAACCGCGACGACAGATTGAATGATATTAATAATGAGAATCAAGTAGTTTCGCTCCGATCAACAAGACGATCATCTGTTCAGAATTCACAGTATACTGTAGCTGGTAGCCCTTGTCAACGGGCGTCTTTGAGAACAAGGAGGAAGCCAAACTACGAGGACGAAGATTCAGCAGAAGCAGAGCATTCTGAAAGTAGCAGCAGTGATGAAAGCGACGGAGGTGATTTTCCTGCAGAGGAAGTAGGTCAAAAGAAGAGGAGCCTGCCTCCAAGATCAACGGTAGTGTCAAGCTATGAAGAGAAGGATTATGAGACAGAGGAAGATCCAGTAGCTTCGCGCCGACCAACTCGACGATCAGTTGTTCAGAACTTCCAGTTAACCGGAGCCGGTCGCCCTTGCCAAAGGTCGTCGCCAAGAGCAAGGAGGATGCCAAGCTATGCGGAGTTTTCGGATGAAGAGCATTCTGAACATAGCAGTAGAATTGATGAAAGTGACGGAAGTGATGATGGCGTTAATGCTGTAGCGGAGGCACGTCAAAAGAAGAGACGCCATCCTCCAAGAGCAAGGGGCAAGCCGATATATACAGAGAATGATTCCGATAAAGAAGAACGAATGAGCAATATCGAGAACGAGCACAAAGTAGCTCCGCGCCGACCAACTCGACGATCATCTGTTCAAAAGTCACAATTGACTGCTGGCAGCCCTGGCCAACGGACGTCTTCGAGAGCTAGGAGGAAGCCAAACTACGAGGACGAAGATTCTGCAGAAGCAGGGCATTCTGAAAGTAGCAGCAGTGATGAAAGCGACGGAAGCTGTGATGGCCTTACTGCTGTAGAGGAAGCAAGTCAAAAGAAGAGGAGACTTCCTCCAAGAGCAAGAAGCAAGCCGGTGTATATGGAGATGGATTCTGATGAAGGTGATTATTCTAATTCTAGTAGCAAGGATGAAAGCGAATGCAGTGATGATGACGTTTCGCGCGAAGAGGAAGTTAGCCACAAAAAAAGGAAAAGAGTGTCGGGGCGAACTGCTGTACCAGTAAGCAAACGAGGCCGTACACTGCAACAAAAGAAGAGCGAGTACCCAGATCTTGAAAAATGGCAACCAGTCTCACGGAGACTACTTAATTCAGTGGGAGTTGCAGTCCTTAAAAAACTGGTGAGTAGACTTCGTCTCCGTAGTACATGCTGCATATTATCAAGATCATTTCACCAACTACTTCATTTCAATACTTCAACACAGAGAGAGTTGGATCATCTCGATTTGTTCTCCCAACCGGTTTGTGAAGTATATCCCGCTATCGCCGAAGAATATTTGAAGGTGGTGAAACATCCGATGGATTTTCGCACAATCGAGGACGAACGCATGCCTCGGTATGATCACATTGCCGAGTTACAGGAAGATATCATACTTACCTTTCGTAATTGCTGTATCTACAACGGTGAAATCAGTTCGCAGAAAAAATATTGTAAGCATGCTTTGTAAGTGTTGACAAGTGAAATAGAAGATGACAAAATCACGCTCGCCCGCCGTTGACAGTGCCTGTTCAAGCAATTCTCACACCCCGCTCTGCCGTCTTTTTTAAGGGAACTTTGGCGGGGGCTGAACGACGTTTACCGTGAAGTGACTAAGAAAAGTTACTGATTTCGAGAAATGCGGCAAATGATGATACAAGCAGTTGTGGTAAAACCAAAGAAGAACGCAATATAATTCGAAAATCTATCAAACAGACGTGGCTTTTATTTAGGCGAACCGTAAGTTTGATTGAATAATTTGAAGAGGGACTATAGTAAACTGGCAGGGCCTGATCTGCGCATGATAATATCTCCGCTTTTACAGTAGAGAATAAATTATAAGAGCAATGACTTCGACAAAGAATAGATCGTAACCTGACAAAATTCCACGTTGACTATGCCTCCTTGGCGCACTGTCGTTACAATAATAGAGCCTCGAATAAAAAAGTTATTCCCAAACAATCCAAGACCCAACATCACGAAAGCTCACAGAGAAGAGGCCGCTTTTTTTGTCTAAGATCGATCCCGTGTATTGTTCAGATACTTTTCATTCGAATCTTTTATATCCGGAATGAAATCAGAATCAATACCCAATGTAGCATAAAGCATTTTCACGTAAGTTCCTCCAAGCTTGATCAAGGATTCATAGGATACCAAAACGACGTTGTCTCTCGATGGCAAAGCGCTCAGCCTGCGTTTGCGGTTGTCCTTGTCTTGTTTTGCGACCCAGTGCGTGAATGATTTCGTAGTTAACTTTTCATTATTATCTTTGAGAATGAACGTATTGATTGCATCGATAATTATTTCCATTCCAACCTTTTCCTCTTCCTCCCTACGATCGGGGTCGCGACAGTGGCTTTTGCGTGCAGTGTATGATATCGTACTATCTCTCATTACTATCACAAAAATTTGTTCGACCCCTCGAGCGTCGTACCATTTTTTGTGCGTGGTTATGTCAAGTTGATATCTCTTTGGATATTCCATTGCCTTGCCATTCAGTTGCAAACCCCAAAGATCTGCTGCCATTTCATTGCACTGCTGAATTTCATTCGGATCACTCTGGACCCTCGAGCATTGCTGCGGGAGTATGACATCCACTACTGGGGGATTTGGGCGTGAAATGCAATCCGCACCCCATGGCAACGAAAAGTGCTGTATCTGCACATCGCTATTCTCCACACATGCATGAGGTTTAGCCAATTTTTTCTTTTGTTGGCATTCACGTGATTCATCGGCGCATGTTTCATTGCAAGGCAATGAACCTTCGCGATAAGGGCCCGTATTTAAAGCATCTTCAAAGATTTTACTCACAAATTGCGTACCCGAGGATTCTAAGCCGATAACAGAGATGATTTTCTTTGGCAAAATGGAGTACGTTGGGCTCTTGGCAAGTTTATTTGTGTTGATCAAGATATGGTGATTATGTTTTGCAATTAGGAGGGTTGCAATAAAAATGAACAAAAGACCGACAAGTTTCAGACGAGTCGGCCTCGACGGCTGATCAAGTTCATCTAGAAATCTAATTTTTGTTGGGGACGACCGCGAACGCGGCGTCGAACGCGGCGACAAACGCGGCGACGAACGCGGCGACAAATTCGGCGACGAAGGGTTCGTTTCAATGTCAAGACTTTCAAACGAAGACAGTAGTGCCTTTGGTGGAGACGACCGGATTGACATTACTCTGTGGTATTGTGGTTTTC
Organism: Stephanodiscus triporus; assembly: GCA_036939755.1. Classification (NCBI taxonomy): domain Eukaryota; phylum Bacillariophyta; class Thalassiosirophyceae; order Thalassiosirales; family Thalassiosiraceae; genus Stephanodiscus; species Stephanodiscus triporus. The sequence goes on from JALLAZ010000185.1 coordinate 9,386, forward strand.
CGCCCTTGATATTATCATTCTCTACTCCTACGATATTACATCCCGCTCTCTTCACATGAGATCTGATGACCGTTGCTCCTCTCGGCAATGCTGCGCAGGATTATGATGAGGGGTACGATCGTAGGTGGTAGGTACCTCTACCTTGAACTACATAGGAATAGTACCATGCATCACTTCCAACTTTCTGAGAAGCGAGAAACACTTTCGTTTGTCTCCTATCTCGCATCGCACGCGACGACGATCTGTCGCAGCTAATATCGAATATTCCCTAATCTCGGCTTTAACGAGGTAGTTGCCGGAAAAATATCCGCAAATCTGTTGGGCCTAATGGGTATATTTCGAAAACTACCTGGTTAAAGCCGAGATTAGGGAATATCGTATTCGATATTATGATGCGACAGATCCTCTCAGCGCGGTTCGGTGGGCATCTACCTACTCCTAGATGATACGTAACATAACAAAAGTGGAGTTCTACATCCAGCGCCATGCCTATATGCGCATTAATTACGAAAATATCAGCTCTTCAGCTGGGACTGACTGTATTGCTCCTATCCGCTGTCACGACGAATGCCAAAGACGCTGCCCTATTAGAATCGGCCTTAGAATTTGCTTGGACGGCCGCCAAATTGCTCTTCGTTTTTTCACCTGTATTGGCAATCGCTGCGGTGCTCGTTTTAGCTAGAGAGGACGATGAGACGGAGGCTGCCAAGAGAATGATAAAATGTACCAAAAAATGATAATCGCGGAACTGCTTCGTCAGCCATATTCGGAAACGAAATAATGAAACGGACTCGCGCTTTGACTTTTCTGCAATTGCATAACACAAATGTTACTTGAATGATGGTTTTATTGAGACGAAACAACACTTTTCATGTTTGATTATGATGTTGTGAAGCGTAACACAATAGATCCTGATAACTGTAACACTTCTTCATTCACTACCACCTTCTTCTCTTCGTGAAAAAATGACGGAATGTGTGGCGCTTCATTGGACAGTCTTGAGAAGAAGGACGATGCCAAGGATGCCAAGACAGCTGCGCCTACCACCACCAAGTCAGCTTGGCAATGGTCGCGACGGAAGCAGGCAGTAAATGCAATGACAATAAACGGCCACTGTGGCACTTCATTGGCCAAGCCAAAGAAGAAATAGCCCTTTGCTAAGCTATACTAGCCGCCAAATAGAGAGAACTAGCGAAGCGAACAGGAAGTGAACCGACTTGCAAAAGGGCATAAATGATTCCATCAAGGAGCGCACAGTCGAAAGCATGCATATAATAGGATAAACGTATTTAATGATCTAGCAATTACGCTGCAACTGCGCTTCCGCTTCAGTACCAAGAAGGTGCACCTTACGCTCCAGAGGAGCAATATTTGCGTATTCTCCCGAACCAAAGAAAAACAGAATGGATTGGAAAAATACAAGCAAAGCAACAATCTGTGTCGACCGCGCAAACCCTTGCGATGCCATCAATGGACCGATGCTGTAGCCCACGACTTGACCCAATGTCATAAACGTATTGTATATTGATGCTGTCAAATCATTCACGCACTGTTTACAATCTGGATCGGGGAACAGTTTCAAAGACTCCTCCTGCATCCAAGGCAATAGATGTACCCAGACAGGAGCCTGCAATATTCCACACAAAAAGACCCCCAAGATAAGTACGGGAAAAGAATTTGAACCCATTAGCAACACGTATACTGGAGTCAGTACAACCGAAAGTGCAATAGTTCGATGCCTTCCTATGCCATGTCTTGGAAGGTATTGAGAAAGATAGACCGCTGGGACATATGAGATGCTGGCAAGGGAAAATATCATCCCAATTTCTCTCGTGCCAACGTGAAAAAAATTATCCAGCCGTATCGCCAACAGGGGCTCAAAAAATGCCCAAGATATCTTGATGCAGCATATGGTAAGTGCCGCAACTAACATCGTTGGAAACCTGAGAAGCGAAGTTGCTGATGGTTGTGGTGCGTGTCCACTCATTGAGTGACGCCCCATGATGCTACTCATCTCAAATATATCAACTGTTATGCTATCCATCTCAAATGAATCAACTGAACTGTAACACAAAACCCCACCTTGAGCCACGGTATTAAGTTCTACTTTATCATCAGAAAACTTGGGTGCCTCATATTGCAAATGCGGGGCCAGACACTTCCAGGTCACGGAAGCCATCGCGAGCATGCCCAATGAAATTGTGCTGTAGGTATACCGGTATCCCATCCTGTCATAAATCATGGATCCAAAGAGCGGGCCCACGATGTAGCCAATCCCCACGGCCGCTTCGACGGATGACATGGCCGACTCCTTCTCGTCAAAAATCAACGTTGCCAGCGAGTAGTATCCCGTGGCGATCACCGAAAAAAAGGCCCCGATGAAGAAGTGTACGAAAGTTAGCATTCCCACGGTATATATGTGGTTAGCAGGGCCGATCTCAGTGGAATCATTCGAAGTTATCAGTGCGGCAATGTTAAATACATGTCCAAGAAACCAAAACATGAGGGACATACCCGCCATTGAATAGGCCATAACCTTCGCGGTTCCAATCGTTTCGAAGTGACGCGCCACCAGGGGAGGCGTAATTAAGGAGCCGACGGTTTGCGCCAAGAAGACAAACGAGACACATTTTTCGGATATTTGATGTCTGACGATCTCGAGGGGCAGTACGGGAGCTACGGTGGTGTAGCTCGAGAGAGCTACTATGGCGATGAATGAGAGGGCAAGATGACCCTTATTACATCGTGTCGGTAGCATCAATGAACAAGGGCGAGGGAGAGATGGCGCCAGATCTTAAGTAGTGTGAACGGAGAGGATTGATTTCAGGTTCGGGTTTCAAGTTTCAGGATTGTTGTTGCATGCCAACCAGCCACGATTTGGGGCAGCTAGTTGTGCTCTTTGGTAGATATGGTTACCAAATAATGGGTTCCGCGTTGCGTTGCGTTGGCGCTCTATATGATGTAAGTACGTCTTATGTACTCTTTTAACCCGCGAGAATGTACTGATAGGTAATACCAACACAACGACCAGCCCTCAATGCCCCAGCCACCGACCGGACTCAGGACCATGGACAAATCTCCGATCGCCATCGAGGCCACCATGCTGGCCATCCTGGCAACCGGTTTCGCCATCCTCGTCGGAATGCACTCCGTACAACTCCGATCTCCGCGAGACGAATCCGCAGCGCCGCCGCCTGAAAAACATCGACGATCGATGCTGTTTGCTAGCGCGCCGTTGCAACTTCCCGATCCGCACACGGAGCCGAGTAAATACTGCTATGAAATTTTCTCTTGGTACTACACCTGCATATGGATAACCATATTTGGGTATATTGTGGCCTCGCAGTGCTACGAGAATTTCAACGCGTGGGGATATCTTGGAGTTTGTGGAGGGTTGGCTTTGCCGTTGTTACTCCAGCCAATACTTTATCCCCAAGCCAGTTCGACGTCCGTAAATGGAAATATCATTGTCAATCCAGACACTCAGAGACCTTTCCATCAACGGTACTCAACGAAAACTAACCTTTACCTAATTACCTACTCCTTCATTGGCAACTATTGGTACACCCACTACTTCTACTCGGTTCTGAAGGCAAAATACACCATGCCCGCGCATCGGTTGAATGATATCCCAATAAGCATGTTCCTAGCGACGCATTTCTATTTCAGTACGTACCACGTTTGTGTAAGCAATGGGATGTTGAGATACGTTGATCGATCATATGCCGGGGGATGGAGGAAGCAATTGCTGTTTTGGTTTACAGTCTTATTGCTGAGCTACTTCACTGCGTTTATGGAGACATTGACCATATCAAGCTTTCCCTATTACGCGTTTGAGGATAGAACGATGGCGTATGTCTGGGGTAGTGCGTTTTACGGGATTTACTTCCTCGTTAGTTTCCCTGGTTTCTATTATTTTGATTCACATATTGATGCTGGGATAGTTACCAAGAACAATTCGCAGTCCTGCAATGGTTCTTTGACACTTATGGACACCTTCATTACTGCTTGTGGGCATGGGATGCTGATTTTGACACTGTTGGATTTTGTCAGATTGTACTTGGGTATACCTTTGGTGATAGGAGGGGTTGCATTTGCTGCCACACCATGACGAATGACGCATCAGCTGTCGTTGACCCGAAAGAGGTACCATCGTCAGGGTCCGCCACATTGAGATTGTGTCTCTTAAAGATCAAATAGTGGGATCACATCACAGTCCATCATACGTGTTGTTGTACCGATTTCTCTACATTAAATCTACGTCTCACAAAGAAAAGATTCCAGACGTCTGCTAGATTCAGCATCACACCCGCCTCCCCCAAAACCATTCAAATTGCAAAACACTCTCACATACGAGGCACGGAGTCGTTTCTCGGCTACGATGACTCCACGGTGAAATCCAGGCTCACACCATTCGACTCGTTCCCCGATCCCTCGACCAAAAACTTCTTCACGGCCACGCCGTGCGCGTCGTAGGCGATGAGCACGTCGTCGACGTTCACGATCATACGCCCGCTCCTACCGGGGGGGATGCCGTGCGATAGCTGTATCTGCTCCCCGGTCTCGGGATGCACGTGAAATATGCGCACGCTGCGAGGGTGCGGCAGCGTGTTGAAGAAGGTGGCCACCACCCCACCTTCCATGCCCGAGTCGTCGTCGCCGTCTCCCGCCGCGTCTTGGATAGAGCCGGCGGCGGTAATCACCTTTTCCGCGCCGTTGGCCGAGCCGCCCTTCATATTGCTGACATTCCGCGCATCCGGGGCGACGTCCTCGCCGTTCACCAACGCCAACAGTGCCGTTTCGATATCCAACGCTTCCCTCGGACTGAAACGCCGCATGTTCCCCAGACTGCTCGGGCTGTTCTCGGCCAGGTGCGAGACGTCCGTCGTTCCCGGCACGACCCCCACGCCGCGATGGTGTATCAGATATCCCAGCACAACCTGTATCGGCGAATATCCGTAGACGTCCTCGTTCGCGCCGCCGCCGGCATCGTCGCTCTTGCCTCCGCCCGAATCACCCCCGTCCATCAGGCCGCCGTGCCTGGCCCCGATGCGTCCCAGCTTGGAATACGCGATGGGAGCGCCCTCCCTGCCCCTCAATACGGTAGACACGGCGTCGTGACACTGATAATGCACGCCGTGCCTCACGAGGTCCTCCACCAGTTCCTCCTGCGTCAGGAGCGTGCGAAGCGTGCCCTGGTACACGTGCGGTCCGACCGTGGCGATTTCGAACAGCCGGGACAGGTCCGATGGTCCGAAGTCGCCGACGCCGATGCTCTCCAGCACGCCCCGATGGTACAGTTCCTCGAGGGCGCGGTAGCTCCTCTCCCACGCGCCGTCCTTGTCCGATAGTGGCGAGACGCCGTCGGACGCGTCCTTGACCGATTGGTCGAGCGCTTCCTCCTCCTCCGCGCAATTGGCGTACTTCGTCGGGAAGTTGGGCGAATTCAGGTACGCGGACGACTCGAACAGCTCGTCGTAACATCGCGGATACCTGAGTATCGCGTGGACGCGCACGTCCGGAGTCGTCGTCTTCGTCGTCGTCGTCCCTCCTCCCCCCGCGGCGGTCGACGACCTCCCGCCGCTCGCGGTCAACGACCTCCCGCGCGGCGCGAGCGGCCCGCCGCCCCCCCCGACGTCTCCGGGCAAGATGTCCGAAAGGGAATCCCTCACGCTCATCATCGTGCGCTCGTATCCCAGATGGGTGTGCCACACCTTGACCATCACGTGATAGACGTCGTCGCTGTCGTCGACGTCGTCCGCCGCGCCGACCCGCGCGGGTGGTATCCGACCCAACGATCGTCCGACGAGGGCCTCGAGGGCGGAATCGGCGTGACTCGCGTCGACGAGCCTGTAGTTCATTATTTCTCCGTCCATCCCCCCCCCCCCCCCCCCCCCCCCCTCCTCCTCCTCCTCCTCCTCCCGACGACGACGACTTCCCCCCCCTCCTGGCGTCGAGCGCGAGCGCCAGCACGTACGGCACCCTGTTGTGCGGGATGTTCCCGACGCCTATCCCGATGAGCGGCATCGTCGGGGTGCCGATCATCGCCGCGCTGTCGTCGCCGGCGCCCGCCGCGCCGCCTCCTCGCGTACGAGAGGAGGAGGAGGAGGAGGAGGCCGACAGCCCGACGGTCGGGGACTCCGCGCGCGACGAGGGTGTAGGAAGTGGGAGGGGGGGCACCCTCTCGCCGTCGCCGCCGCCGCCGCCGTCGGACGACGCGCGGTGGAGTGGCGGGTAGGGTCCGGCGTCGAAATCGGGTCGGTCGTCGCCGTCGCCGTCGCCGTAGTCGTAGTCGTGGTCATGGTCGTGGTCGCCCGCGACCTCGACGACGTCGTCGGGGAGTACGACGGAGGGGCCGGGAGTGGCGCGAAGGGAGGCCGCGGTCGCCGTAAGGCGATGTCGCGCCGACGACGACGCCATCGCGAGGATGGAAATGGCCGCGATGGACGCGGCTCGTCGACGTGTCATGATTTTTATTCTTCTCTTACCTGCACTCCATCCTGTGTGTTTAGGTTTTTGCTCTGTTCTTCTCGTTCGCCATGCGGAGAAACAGGACGATGACCGTGAATGACCCGACATAATATCACGAGTTGTTACGATACTCCTATTTTTTAGGCAGCTAGGTAGCCGTTGCTTTCCCCCCTAAAAATCTTTCCACCCACGCACCTCTAAATTAGACAGATCCCCCAAGACGAGTACAACGACCAAAATGAAAAGCAAGCGCCGGCAGAGACCAAAGAGCCCACAAAAAAGCGTTGTCCCCGTCGCATAAAAAAAACCTCGCGCAGCCATCCGTCCATTCTACGAACTATTATTTAGGTAGATTCGCCGTGGGATGGATGTTTAAGGATTTGCATCCCGGGGACATATTATAAGCTAGAGAGAGAGAGGCAAGTTCGCAGTTCAGATCTCTCGCGTCGCCAAATCTTCACCCGCCATGGCACCTCCCCGATGCGATTTGGGCAAGCTCGCCCTCGCCCTCATCGCAATCGTCACCAATTCGAGCTACACCTCCATACCTCCGATACTGCCCCTCGAGATGGACAGGCAACGCATATCCGAAAAATTCGTATCCGTCGTCTTCCTGGCCTTCACCGTCGGCTCCCTCGTCGCGCCTCCCCTGGTTTCGCGTCACTTCGAATCGATCGGGACCGCGAGGGTCATCGCCTACTCGTTGGCGGGGATGTCCCTCGGATTTTGGTGCCTCGGACACGCGTTCCGAATCGCCGCCGAGCCGTCGCCTCCGCCGAACGATGACGAGGAGATCGGAGTCTCCGCCAATAATCGTCAGATGATCGTCGTGGGATTGCTGACCGTTATTCAATTCTTCCTCGGAGCCTTTTACGCGGTGATCACGACCGGATACTACTCGCTGGCGACGTTGATATTCACCGAGAAGGAGTCGGCCATGTCCTCCGTCGAGGCGGCCGTGGGGATCGGCTACATCGTGGGCCCGATCTTTGGATCGATGCTTTATGACACGATGGGATACCGGTATACCTACAGCACGATTTCATTGGGCATGCTCGCGATGGCTTCCGTGACGTGGAAGTGTCTGGCCCCGCATTTGCAGGATGGTGCCCCCAACGAGCATGCCAATGGTGAAATCGAGCCGGATGTAGAGGATCAAGGCTTGGAGCTTTCCGAGATGGAAAGCATCATGGGACGTCAATCGACTAATGGACACGCTCGTGAAAGGACGGCCGCGCCACAAGTATCAGCTATTTCGCTTCTCAAATTTCCGAAGATCTTACTCGGTGCTCTCACCTTGTGCTGGGTCGATGTCACATGGTCATTCATGGAGCCACTCCTATCGAAGCAGTTGGATCATAATTTTGATGTCAGCATGAGTGAAATTGGGATGATATTTTCCATATCCAGTATCGTTTACGTACCGATGGTTTATCTTGTGCAATTTCTCCCGAGTCAGGGCAAAGGAAGACATCGAACCATTTCGATAGCAGTTATGCTTACTCCACTAGCCGTATTGCTCGTGGGATCCAATTCTTTGGCTGTACTCATTGTGGGGGTCACCTTGAATGGCATACTTCCAACGCCTGTCTGGGTACATCTGTTGCCTTGGATGCAGGAGGAGGCTCTGAAGTTGTTCCCCGATCCGAATACAAGCCGACGTGTGAACGATTTAACAGCTACGATATACAATTCATTTCTGACATTAGGTCAAGTCGTGGGCTACATAACTGGTCCACTACTGGCATCACGTGGGTTTGCTCGGACGACACAGATGGTTGCTTTGTTAACATTTATTCAATCCATGCTGTTTTTTTTTGGTGCGGGGGGATTCTTGCCGGAGCACACACGGGAGCATAGCAGTAAATTTTCTGCGGACGCAGAGGATAAAATAGTATTCCTACCAGAGGAGAAAGAGGGAGTACGGCGTAAATCGTCGCGCGGGGCGGAGGCGTCCAATCAGTCTGTGGAGTTGGAACAAGAAAAAAAAATTACCCCCCATAAAGAAAAATGACAACGAAGGAGCCCCTCGCCCAAAAAGGCAGGAGTAAAAATGCTTTGACGAAGCACCGCCGAGACAATTGTCAAAATAAGAAAGTCACTAATTGGCTTCAAGAATTCCGCCGAGACCTAGTTCCTAATATAATTGTACACACTTAATTATTATCCCTTACCCTATCCGACCACTAACATTAATATGAATATTTGAATTAATTCTCATCACTTCAGGAGTATGACGATGATTGCAGCCACCAAAACGCAAGGCATGGAGTTGGTGGCAGTGATTGGGCTAGAATTCATTTCCGATGAGTACAATGCGCTCGAAACTTTGTACAATTCTCCACTCTGACCCCAGTCACTTGTCCCTGAACTACCCTTAGAGCTTTTGCTCTTGCTGCCTTTGGAAGACTTGCTGCTAAACAATTTGCCGCTTTTTCCTGAACCGGATGACCCACCCCAACCTGATGACTCACCCCAACCTGATGATCCACCCGAACCTGATGATCCACCCGAACCTGATGATCCACCCCAACCGGATGACCCACCCCAACCGGATGACCCATCAGATGAATGATTCCAACCATCCGATGGCTCAGGAGTTGGGTTTAATGTTGGATGCACTGTATCATCATGCTCATCACCACCCCATGGAGTTGGATGCTCGGTTGGAGCTGCGGTATCAACATGCTCGTCGCCGCCCCATCCACCATCAGATGGCTCAGGAGTTGGGTTTAATGTTGGATGCGCGGTATCATCATGCTCATCGCCACCCCATGGAGTTGAATGCTCGGTTGGAGCTGCGGTATCAACATGCTCATCGCCGCCCCATGGAGTTGGATGCTCGGTTGGAGCTGCGGTATCAACATGTTCGTCGCCACCCCATCCGTAAACAGTTGGCTCAGGAGTTTTCGGCTCAGGAGTTGGATGCTCGGTTGATGGAGTATCAACATATCCACAATAATCCTCCCCGTTACCACAAAAGTTAAACTCGCTGCAGCATTCGCTTCCCGTAAGGCAGGACCCATCACTTTCGCAACTTCCATCACCACCTCCACCGCCACCGCCACAATATGCCAGTCCTAGGCCACAGTAGCCAGATTGACTGCAGCATTCCCCGTCCGTCAGGCAGGCCCCGGTCTCGATTTCGCAAAGCCCCACACCGCCTCCCTCGCCATCTTCGCCACAATATGCCCGTCCAAGGCCACAGTAGCCATATAGACTGCAGCATTCCCCTTCAATAGGGCATTCCTCATCGCCTCGATTTCCACCTCCACAAGTACCACAAGAACCGATTGCGAACGAAAGCGCGAGCACCAGGAGATTATACATTGTTGATGACCTCATTTTGGTTTGTTAATATGCGGTCGACCTCGTGCTGGCTTGGGCAAAAAAATATGAGATGAATCAAATCTCCATTGTCGACAGGGGTGGGCGAGCTTATTCCCGCTGCAAGCCGCCACATCGCGCCAAGACTTAAGATTTGTCGGAGAAGGGCGGAGGCTTTAACGTACTTTCTTTGCTTTGCGGGGATGGAAGGAAGCTGTCGAGCTCGTGTCTGAGCGACGGCAGCCGTCGCTCTCCATCCTGCCTGGCAGATTTTTAACGGACCGCGCCCGTGAGTCTTGGGAGGGAAAAAAATTGGCGGCGGACTTTGATTCTTGGGACCCGGGAACCATTTTTACTAATTCCTATGTATATTTCCCCCTTTCCCTCTCGCCCTTTCCCCCCTCCCCTTTCCCACGACCCAAAAAACAAAAAACGACCCAAACCAACACTGGATGGGTGGATGCCATAATTCGATTTTCGGAGTTTTTAGGCTATTTTTAGCGAAAAATAGCCTTAAAAGTTCCAGATGTCCAGACTCGAACAAGGCCTCTTTTTTGTTTTTCAGGTCCAGATTTAGTTGGGTTGGCCGGCCAACCCAACAAAATCTGGACCTCCGGTCCAGTTTTTTTTTCTGGACTTTTGCTCGATCCACGTGAACCCGTCGCACCATGGACAACGAGAGCCTGGCCCAGTCAGCTCGTGGCGGACGCCATTCCGGCATCCGCAACTACCAGAACAACGTCCTCATCGATATCGTTGAGCGGCTTCTCCCCCA
>JALLAZ010000186.1:0-20352 GCA_036939755.1 Stephanodiscus triporus
CGGCGGTGAGGCCGAAGAGGTACGACAGGTACGACGCGCCTCCGGCGCCACGTTGCTTGTGCGGTGACGACGACGACGACGACCCGCGACGACGACAACGTCGCTCGTCGTCGTCGTCTTCGTCCGACGTCATGGTCGTATGGCCGGAGTGCTGGACGCACCTGATCGACTCCCCGCTCCTACCGATGGACACCCATCCGGGGTCGTCGTTCGGATCGGCGGGATGGGGGGGGCACCACCACCAGAGCGCGATATGGTGGCTGAGCGTGGACAACAACGGGGGGAGGTTCGGCCCCACGGACTTCGTCGAGAGGGAGGACGTGCTCCACCTCGCCCAGAGCGCGTACGCGCGCGAGTACGTCAAGTCGCGCCTGCGACCGCGGATGATGGTCGGTCGGGGAGGCGACGACGACGACGACGACGACGACGATGGGGGCGGATCGTCGTCGTCATCGAAGAAGGAAGACGAGGAGGAGGCGAGCGACAATGATGATGATGGTGGTGGTGGTGGGCGGGAGGGGATCCGCCGCCGTCGTCGTTGTCGCCGTCGTCGTCGTCGTTGTGCCGACGTGTTGGACCTCACGGAGTACATATGGGGATCGTCGTCGTCGTCGTTCCCGCCCGCCGACGACGACGACGCCGCGGCGCCGCCGCGGGACATTGATGTGGCGTACAACCCCGCGAAGGGCATGCATTACACCGACGAGATTATACGTCGCGCAACCTTCGGCCTCGGCGGGATCGGCGTCGGGGGTACGAGGAAGAAGAGGAAGCGGCCGCTCTCCTCCCCCTCCACCTCCGCCCCGAAAGGAAACGACTACTGCGACTACGACCACGACTACAACGACGATGACTACAACGGCAACGCGCTGAAATTCGTGCCCGTCGGCGGCGGCCGGGGCGGCCGACGCATGACGGGGGAGGAGGTCACGTCGTTGCTTCGCAGGTGCAGGGTGTACGTCGACTTCGGCCCTCATCCGGGCATGGACCGACTACCGCGCGAGGCGGCGCTCGCGGGGTGCGTCGTGATCACCAATATGGAGGGCGCGGCCGCATACGACGAGGACGTGCCCCTGCCGTCGATGTACAAGTTCCGAACTTTCGACGTCGGGGGGATTCACGCGCTGCTGCGGGACGTGTGCCGCGGCGGCGAGGTACGGTACGGGGAGCACGTCGAGAGGATGAGGCCGTACGTGGGGTGGATACGTGGTCAGGAGGGCAGGATGAGGGAATGCGTGGATCGATTGATCGACGAGGTCGTCACGAGTCGCGTCGACGATTGGGAATCGTATTCCGGGTAGGGAACGTGCGTTGGAACAATGCTTGGGACATGAAATCTTAATGAAAAACTTCATAATACCATTACAAATTATGTCTAAGCGAGAAATAGCTGCCTTAAGGTTTCAGCAGGGTGGACGTTCTGTTGGGAACTTTGGAAGGCATCGTCTGTCTCATGATCCATCGGGATAATATCTCCCAGATTTCTTTCATGGAATGAATACCCGGGCGTCATCTCGTTCGTAACTGCAGGAAGGATAGTAATTTGCCAGTAGCCACGAGTTCGACGACGATCCGCCCCCTCCTCCTCCACCACCGCCCCCACAGCGCAAATGGGATCCCCATAGCGCTATTGGAATCCCCATAGCGCTACGGGGATCCCCGTAGCGCTATGGGGACGCGTTGAGGTGTCCATCCCCATAGCCCTATGGGGATCCCCATAGCGCTATGGGGACAGGACAATCCCCATAGCGCTATGGGGACGAACTGTGGTTTACATCCCCATAGCGCTATGGGGACGTGTGCAGTCACTAACCCATAGCGCTATGGGGACCATTGCGCTTTGGGATTTGCGGTTCTCGTCCCCAAACCGCAGTGGCACTCAATTTGGGAATCCCCATAGCGCTACGGGGATTCCCATAGCGCTATGGGGATTCCCATAGTGGTTTGGGGAGGGATCAAAAAAAATTGCGGTTTGGGGACCCAATAGCGCTATGGGCTTTATTGCGCTTTGGGGACTGACATACATACGTAGTACGATATGTATGTAGTGGGTCGGTCTGGATAACATGAACCACCGCGCCAAAAAATGACACACAAGCCAACAACTCTGGTCGGATGCGACTCGTCCAAAAACAACCACAACGATGACGGCAGGAGCCGCCAGGGGCGGGACGACGACGGGGAAAACAAATGACAACAATGGCGACGGCAGCGACTCGGAGGAATCGGCGCTGATAATATGGGAGGACGGAGCGTCGGACGTTGCCGACCTGCGACATCTGTTGCATAACGACGAGGACCACGACGACGACGACGACGAAGTCGACGGCGACGGCGAATCCTCCGGCGGAAAGCGGCCGCTCCGGGGCGGCGGTCGTCGCGGGATTCCCACAGGTCGTCGGCGCGTCGATCGTCTTCCCGTCGCCATGACGCAGCAGATCGAGGAGCTGAGCTTCGACGACGCCTCCTCCTCCTCCTCGGACGACGGGAACGACGAGGACGTCGACGGAGAAGGAGACGGACGGGTCGCGTGCAACGGGACGGGCGGCGCCGGACGTGGCGGCAACCGCGTTGTCCTTTATGAAGGTTCGAACGACGATCGCGACGGGGTGGGACGAGGGGCGCATGCAACCTCCCCCGCGAACGATGAAACGATGACGCCGCCTGCCCCAGCGTCGTCGTCTTCGTCCTCGTCGTCGGGCGACGGCGGGACGAACGGAGGAGGGAGGAACGTGGGGATAAGGAGGCTCGCGGACGATTCTGGAGAGGTGCCCGCGACGATCAGCAAGCTTCGTGGACGACGAGGACGACCCCCCCCGGTGCCCCTGCGAGGCACCGGTGACCTAACGGCCATCACCGCCAATGACGGCGGCGGCATCTCGCGTCCGGCTTCTTCCTTGCCGTTGCCTCCCATCAATGAAAATTCCGCCAACGGTGCCGCTGCCACTGCCGTCGCCGCTGCCGACGATGATAATTGCCATGGTGGCGAAGACGACGAGCGACTGAATAAGAAGCGAGGATTGACGACGATGCCGGCGCAACCTCCCACCACACGACGACGGCAGCGACAACGATTGTCGTTGTCGCAGCAATCCAGCGGAAAGAGCGATGATGACGCGCCAGGGTGCAACTTATTATTACGGCGAAGTCACACCCATCCACCACAAAGTCACCGACGGCGGCAGATGGAGAAAATTACCATTAACGGCGGGAACGGTGACGATCGTGACACGGAGAAGAGATCGAACGAAAGACATGATGAAAAGTTGTCGTCGTCGTCATCGGCGAGTGGAGGAAGAATTTCCATGATTGACACTGTTGGCGGCAGTAGAGAATATAATGAAATGAGAGTCGTTGAGAAGGATGGTAATAGTAACAGCGATTTGTTCAGGGAGATCGAATTGGGCCTGGATAGAGCTTGTGCCGTCGCTGCTGCCAATACCAACGAAACCGGTTGTAAGACTGCCACTGCTACCGCAGAAGCCGCCGCCCGCATGACAAATGCCGATCCTACCGCGACCATTACCGCTGCTGCCGCGGCTACTGTGGAAACAGCGGTAACATCATCAACAAATACGTCCCGGACAACCAAAACAGCTACGGCAGTCGTCATCGCCGGCAATTACGGTGTTGCTGGCTCAGCTAGTTGCAGCAGTGTAGAATCAGCGATGGCTTCGCGAGCATTAGCCACTGCCATTCCTATTACGAGAAGGATCTCAATGAATAATCCTAGTTTTGCTGACGTCAGCGTTAATGGCGGTGGTTCTTCTGGGCAGATCAACAACAGCAACCACAACAGCAACCACAACAGCAACCACAACAGCAACCACAACAGCGACCATAACAGCAACCACAGCAGCAACCACAGCAGCAACCACAACAGCAACCACAGCAGCAACCACAACAGCAACCACAACAGCAACCACAACAGCAACCACAACAGCAACCGCAACAGCAACCGCAACAGCAACTACAACAGCAACCCCATCGATTACCGCATCGGCAACAACGGCAACAGCAGCAACTACAACAAAGGTATAAAATCCAGCTGCGACGAGGACTATGACAATGATGAGGAATGGAACGATGATGACTTAGCAGTGATTGACCTTTCCGTTGTGGCACAGCAGAGGCAGAAGCAGCAGCTGCAACTGCACCCAACATCAATAACAACGACATCAATAGGAACGCCTCTTGATTCCGCCGCACCGTTATTATTGGACAACTGCGTTGGCAATGGCAATGATTGTGATGATGAATTATGGAACGATGCCGATCTTGCTGCAATCGATCTCAGCGTGGCAGCATTGACGCAACAACGATCGCTTCACAATCATAGTATTAGCATCAAGTCAACGAGTACAATATCCGCCACGGCGCCAAATAACAGTTGCAATATCGCTACCGCTGAAGCCGCGAATGGAGATTTCGACGACGATGATGGCCTATTCGCAGAAGTAGATTTTGATGCGTTAGATGATGCTATCGTGCAGCGGCAGCAGCAATGGCAGCAGCTGTTGACCTCACAACAGCAAGAGCGACATGGAGACATAATGATGCAGTCAGTATCACCTCCGCTGCCTTTACCTCATCCTCGTCCTCCTCCTCTACCAACTTTGGCTCCAATTCGCAATCGACGTCGTCGTCATTCAAGCCTCCCTGAGATCAATGGGTCTCATCGGCACGAGGAGAAATCGTCATTGCCATCATACATGTCATTCACTCGGTATATTGTTCAAACCATACAAGAGGACTTGGTAACGCATACCAAAACTATTGGCGTTTCCCTGTGGAAGGACAACCCTGAATTCGATGATGAATTGTATCGTCTAAAGAAGATTTGCACTGCGGAAGATAAAGCTGCTTCTTGTATTAGCAATGATGATGATGTCAGTGTTATCGATGGGTACATGTATCTACGGGGAGAATGGTTTTATGCCCTATGCCATACTGGGGACATCGTCCATCTATGCAGCCTCAGCGGCAAGTACCTCACTGACGTTTCTGCCCTCCCCGTAATGCTTCACTCTCATCACTCCAACGATGACAATGATGATTTGATTTTAGTCTTACATCCCGACGAATTAATATCGCCCACAATCGTCAGCGATGCGGTACAATGTCCCCGACTAGCCGTATTGAAAATGCGTTTGGGTTCAACGGGCCTATCCTCCAAGTCTGCCGTCTTTGGGATTTTACGTCACGAGCTCTTCCAACGATGTTTGACGACACGAGATGCGTCGCACAAGTCCGCTGCGCTGTACACACGACAAATTATCCGCGACAATGCCGAGGCGTTGATAGGGTGCGGGATTATTGATCGATCCGAGGCGTTTAGTGAGGTCATCAAAACATTGTCACATATACAGCGGTTTTTATCCTCATTTACATCGTGGAAAAATGTTACAAAGCCGCCCAATCATCATCATCATCATCATCATCATCATCATCATCATCAACAACAACAAAAAGAAAATCAACATCCACAGCAGAAAACGAATGGGTGTGATAGCTACACCAGCACCGCCGCTGCCCCAAATTCTATATTGAAGGGTACGTTTGCATCGTACGATACACTAATGGAAATTAGGGACGTGTACTCCACGGAGGAATGCGCGTACGTTCCCGAGTTGGGCTTGAAGGGATATGTCGATGCGACTGTTATTGCACGCACCAAACCTCCCACGACGCTGGCACTGCCATCATCATCTTTTACGTCGTCTACAGGTAATGCTACTAGTCAAGTGGATGCTGCCACATCTCAAGAATCATTGCTCCCCGTTGAGTTAAAGACGGGACACTCGCAAAACCCTTCCCACAACCATCTGGCACAATTAACAATGTACACAGTCATGCTTCGAACACGACATGGTTCATGCAATAATGCAAGGATGCGTGGTGACAGTTGTGACGCTGAAAGAATAGGCGCGGCTAACAGCGGAATGTTGCTCTATCTCAACCACGAGGGCTACCGTGCAACACACGTCAAGCCGACGTTGAGCGACGTCAAAACCTTGATTGGAACGAGGAATTCCGTGGTTTGTGATGTGATGCGGGCATCTCGTCCTCGTGGCATCGCTATCAAATACGAAGATGATGATGGTGATATGAAGGTAAATAGCAATGGTGCAAGAGGAGGACGGAGTAGGGTGGTCGCCGAGGAACAACCGCCACCGAGCGCATTGCCTAATTTGCAACCCAGCATCAGCTCATGCGAACGATGCTTCAATAATCGCGAGTGCATGATGTATGCCTCGGCGGACGACATTCTTTCAAGACATAATAGCAGCTCTGCAGTTACGATTTCACTTCACGGAAACAACAACTCCGGCCACGGGAAGTTGATCAACCACTTTACTGGACATTTGACGCGCGCAGACCTGGAATACTTTCGCAAATGGGATAGGCTGATTGATCTTGAACGACACGCGAGCGTTAAGGATGCTACATCAAAATCTTGGTTGTTCAAGTCGGGCGAGAAGGAGACGAGGGATGGCAAGTGCGTGTCTTCGTTGATGTTGGATGAAGTAGCCCTATTTTCTACAGAATTTAGCGATCACAAAATGGACACCGACGGCGGAGGAGATGTCTCGATTCGATTCGTCCGCTCAAACGATTCCGCTCACACTACCCCTTTGCCCGATTTGAACTTTGACGTGGGAAGTAGTGTCATTGTCAGTGAAGATGATACATCGTTCGTCAAGGTAAAGAATGACTATACTGGGGATTGTCAGCAGAGAGAGGTCAGGCATAATATGCACGTTTTGAGAGGAAGTGTCACAAGGATCGGCGAGCATGATATGGACATCTCTGTTCCCCGCAAGGACATCGGTCGCCTCAAACGCTTTGTCAAGATGGGCGATGGGATTTCTTCAAGAAGAAAATTTCGACTTGACAAAGATGAGCACGGCGGATCATTCGGTCTGCTCCTCCAGAATCTTGTCAACTTCTTCACACTTGACGTCCCATCATTTTCAGCTGAATCATTAGGAACTCCAGCAAAAACAAAAACTCTCACGGTAAATACGATGAATTCTTCTCGACGCCGGCGCTTGAACAGCTCCATCGTGCGACTCGAGCCACCCCCACGCTTCCGCAATATATCAGCGGATTCCTTGTTCACCGGTGACGCATTTGCCTTGGATGTGCCGGGATGTGATCTGGTTAGTTTAAAAAGGGACTTTGACGGGCTGAACTCTGACCAAGTGAGTAGACGTTTTGTAAATACCGATGATGTGCAAATTTGTCATTGGTGACGTTTGTCTGCATCTACCTCCCCCCCCCTCTCTCCATTCTAATGGCTGGCATGCAACTATACCCTCACAATTGTTTGCATCCATGACTATAATTTCAGAAAACGGCAGTTCTTAAATCTATCTCGGCAGAGGATTTCATGCTTATCCAAGGCCTACCTGGGACAGGAAAGTCTGCGACTATTGCATTCATCACTCGTTTGCTTGTATCGAGGGGCAAGAGAGTCCTCCTAACCAGCTATACTCACTCGGCAGTAGACAACCTACTCTGCAAGCTCATAGACTGTGGCATGGTCCAATCGTTCACGTCGGACAAGAATGCGAGCCCGATAGTTCGGATTGGCAGAGAGTCGTCCTGTCATGTCAAAGTTCAGTCACTCCTGGCACAGTCTGTCGCTTGTAAGCTTGAAAGTTTTGACTCTGGAGTCTCATCATCTTCTATCGATATTCCAAGCGTCGAATTCTTACACAAGGTCATATCCGAAGCAAGAGTAGTTGGCGTGAGCGCCCTGACTGCTCCACGCAGCCCGCTTTTGGCTGGTCAGCACTTCGATGTGGTCATTGTAGATGAGGCGGGTCAGATAAGCCAACCAGCTGTCCTCGGTGCGATCATGGCTGCTGATAATTTTATTCTAGTTGGCGACCACATGCAGTTGCCTCCGTTAGTTGTGTCTGACGTTGCCGAACAAGCAGGTAAGTCTCAACACTTTTTGATGTTGATGGTATCAGAAATATCCCATCATAATCATCTCTATCACTCTTCGGCCGTGTCAAAACAGGTTACGGCGTTTCGATGTTGAAGCATCTGGCTGAGGGATTTCCCGATGCCGTGGCGAAATTGACGATGCAATATCGAATGAATGAAGATATTTGTCATCTGTCCAATTTAATAGGTGAGCTTTGCATCTTTACGGCACTTAATACATTCCCGCAACCATATGCTCACTTTTTACCGCAAACCTTTTTTCAACCATTACATTTTCTCCTAGCTTACAATGGGTTATTGAAATGCGGTAATGACCTCATCAGACACCAAAAGCTTGATCGATTACCTTCAACAAAAATCAATATGATCAATCCCATGAACAAACCATGGATTGAAAGAGCTATCAACCCTGACAATCCGGTTGTATTTCTCGATACCGATGGCAACGGATTCTTAGAGACTAATGGTAATGGAGTGGGAGGTGGAGGTCCGATAAATGGCTTTGAAGCATCACTAGTGGAAAATATTGTACTGTCGCTATCTATATGTGGTCTAAACAACTCGTCTATTGGAGTAATAACTCCATTTAGATCTCAGGTCAGTTATGGTATCATATGAACGATCCTGAACAGGTTTTCTCTCTATTCCATGCTGAGTGACAACATCATCTGCCATCTGTTTCTTCGTCACCTCAGCTACGCATATTGGATGAAAATCCTGCCCTGCAAGAGTCCAAAAGCAATGGGCTTGAGATGTGCACAATAGACAGGTTCCAGGGAAGAGATAAATCTGCAATCATCATCTCCCTTGTGAGAAGCAACAAAGAAGGCAAGGTGGGGAGGCTGTTGCATGACTTTCGTCGACTTAATGTGGCTTTCTCTCGTGCGAAAAAGAAGATGATAATTGTTGGATCATTTTCGACTTTACACAGAGGAAGTGATGTGTTGCGTCCAGTGTTGGATTCTATGTGTCAGCGCAATTGGATTTACAAGATACAAAACTTAAGTATGAACATGGTTTGATCCATTGAAACGGCTTGTGTTTCTTGCACTATTCTCTACTTCCTCTTCCCTCCTGACTGGACTAGAATCACAGCCAGGGTGGTCACAAGATTGTTGCGTGCTCTTCTTTCTAGACGTTTTTCTGCGCATAGATCTGCATCACGGGGTATATCTACTTTTGCTGCCATATTAACTTAAATTGAAAGTTCATATTTATCTCCCCTTGCATGGCACCATCAAACCCGTGTGCCTCGAAGCGCTCGCCCTACTAAGTCACGCGGGTTTAAAACAATGTTGACACACTGGCTCGGTTTAAACACGCCAGAATCTCAACGACTTCAATCGTACGTATGAACCAGGCCATCCATGGGCAAATCCCACTCGGTACTCTCCTCAATAAATTTCACTCGAACAAGCATCTTCTTGGAAAACTCAGAATCAGAATTGGGCGGAGTCTGAACAACTCCTCTGCCATGCAACTTATGTTTTACCGATGAGCCGACTGGAAAGAACAGGGTTGAATCCATATCATCGGGTGGAGGTTCGCCACTGAGTGTAGCTTGGTTGACGTTGGAGTGTCCGGCGGCAGTTTGGCTTTGATTCTTTGGAGCATTCACATTGATTGAAGTGTTTCGAGATGAATGATGATTTTGCCTCATGACCATTGATTGCTGAGCAGTTTGACTTTGTGGCGAAGTCAATACTTTTCTTCTGTCAATGCTATCCCGTACTGATAGAATCCTCGTTTGATCCAAAACCAGCTTTGGTCTCTGATCTACACCGTTGGCAGGTGACTTGAGTGCAATGGATGGAATTTGTCTGATTGTCTTCTTTTGAGAAGAAGGATTCCAGCTGCCCCATGATTTTCCCTCCGATGCCAAAAGTCTCTTTGCTTCAGTGTGCATTTCTCTCTTAGTCATTGAGCCCACAACGCCACTTTTGGAGGTACCATTTTTGAAAGAAAGATTGTTGCTCTTGTCCTGCGTGCTGGGATGCGATCCTCCTTTGCCCGGTACAGTACCTTGTTTGCTAACGAGTACGTCCAGGAAGCGAGATCTGACAGCATCTTTGGACTTGAATGTCGCTCCCGAAAAAAATGATACCTCTCTTCTCCATGTAAGCACGAGATGTGTCTTCGCTCTTGTCATGGCAACGTAACAAAGGCGTCTTTCCTCGGACAATTCTATTGATCGTTCACCCTCGGCAATGGATCTTTGTGTGGGAAACGTTCCTTCCTCGTTCCCCACAAGAAATACGGCATCGAATTCCATGCCCTTCGAAGAGTGGATAGTCATCAAATTGGCCACGATCCTACCTCCATCTTCCGAGTCCAATTCATCGGGAGCAATATCGGCAATGAGAGCAACGTCGTCCAAAAAGTTCCCCAACGGTGTCTCCATCGGCTCATCCACGGAGGAAAATGAAATGCATGGGCCGTCCGTCTTGTACCGCTCCGCGGCCCTGACCAATTCCATCACGTTGCCGAGTCGGTCCTCATACTCGTCTCTCGTTTTGGAAATTGCATCGAAGTGACTTTTTAATGCGAGATCGTCTATGACAGACAGGAGAAAATCGGACACAGTTTGCGCCTCCCCCTTCCTCCTCAAGGAGCGCAAACTCGATGCGAACGGAACGAACCTGTTCATTGATCTAGTCGACACGATGTCTTTCGGAGGAACGATAGGGCTGATATCGATGGGACTAGCTCCAACGGCAGGAGCAAATGATATCATCACGTCGAGGGGCGAGGGCAGGTCGTTACGGCCCAATTCTGCGTATTTTTCCGTCACGGCATCGCAGTATCGGAAAAACTCATTCAACGACGTTTCCCCGATGCCACGCGATGGCGCCTTCACCGCGCGAGCCCAAGCGGACCTATCGCGAGGGTTGTACATTATCTTCAAGAAGGCCATGCAATCCTGGATCTCGGCGCGCTTGTAGAATGTGCCCGAGCTGCCGCGCACGACGTATCGCAGGTTATCCTCCACGCAGGCCTCCTCGAGGAGACGAGACTGGGCGTTGGTGCGATAGATGATGGCCACTGTGGACGACGGCGATAGATCGCCGCGGTCGACCATGGATATCACGGTCTGTACCACGAACTTCGCCTCGGCCTTGCCGTCCTTGCAGGCTAGCACTCGGGGCGAGGGTCCGTCGCCTCTCATGGGCTTCATGTCCCGACGAATTTCGTCCTGGGCGGACGTCGTCGGGTTCGCCCCATTGCTCTTCTCGGAGTTGGTGGATATTATTCGCTGGGCCGCCCTGACGATGTTGGTGGTCGATCTGTAATTTTCCATGAGGTACACCGACTTCACCCGCAACGGGGCGACCTCCCGCCCTCCCCTGACCCCGTCGATGCGTTCGAGGTATTTCGACACATCCTCCTGATCGTCGCTCAGCAGCTCCTCCCAGCCGTGCGCGCGGTCGTGGAATGTCAATTCGAAG
Source organism: Stephanodiscus triporus (assembly GCA_036939755.1). Classification (NCBI taxonomy): domain Eukaryota; phylum Bacillariophyta; class Thalassiosirophyceae; order Thalassiosirales; family Thalassiosiraceae; genus Stephanodiscus; species Stephanodiscus triporus. Next base: position 11,406 of record JALLAZ010000186.1, read on the forward strand.
TCCGACATGCTCTCGGGACTCGCGCCGCGCCAGCTGTATATCGACTGGTCGCCGTCCCCGACCACGAACAGGCTGTTGGTCGTCAGGAGTCGGACCAGGTCGAGCTGGACCCGCGACGTGTCCTGGAACTCGTCCACGAGAACGTGCCTCCACCGACGGTGGAGTATTTCCCTAACCTCTGGATGATGCATCAGGAGCTCCCTCGTCAGCAGTATCAGGTCGTCGAAGTCCACCGAATTCTGCGAGTACTTCGCCCTCTGGAAGGGAACGCGAATTTCCGTGGCGATCTTGTGCACCCTCTTGCTCATTTTGGCGACGACGTCGTCCCCGTCGTTGGCATTGCCCCTCGTCGCTTCCATCGTGTTGAGAGACGATATCGCGTTGAGGACGGTGATCGGTCGAATTTCGTTGTTGCCGTTCGCGCCGCCCCCCCCCGCGAACGCCGGCGGCGTCGTCGACTTGAGCTCGATGTCGTGCCTCTGGAGGATTTCCTTCAGCAGGCGCAGCTGATCGGACTGGTCGAGTATGTTGAAGGACCCGTCCAGGGTTTGGACGGTCGCGACGTTGTTATTATGATGCTCGTCCCCCATCGACGTGACCGTCGCCCCCGACGGTGCGGCGGCGGCGGCGACGCCCAAACATCCGCGCACGCTCGACAGGTTGCCCAATTCCCTCCCGAACTTACGAAGTATCTTGGAGCATACCGAGTGGAAGGTCCCGACGGTCGTCCGGGCCATGAGTTCCCGCGCGGGGTCGTAGTCGTAGTCGTCGCGCCGCGAATCGTCGTCCGGGTCCGCGTTCCCGCGCCGAACGACGTCCCCCATCATCATCGTCGTCGTCTCATCCTCCTCCTCCTCCCCGTATCCATCCCCCGTGAAAATCGCCGGCCTCGCATCATCCTCGGACGACGACGGCGACGACGGCGGCGACGACGACGCGATCGACGACTTGAGCAATTCCTTCAGCCTCCTTTCCATCTCCCCCGCGGATTTCTTCGTGAACGTCACCGCCAGTATCCCCTCCTCCTCCCTCCTCCTCCCCATCCTCCTCCCTCCTCCTCGTCCTCCTCCCGCCCCCCCCGACGGCAGGAGCAGAGACGCGATCCTGCACGTAAGGACCTTCGTCTTGCCGGCTCCGGGTCCAGCGACCACCCGCGTTATGGAATATCGCGGCCGAAGTACCGCCTCCCGCTGGGAGTCGTTGAGTCCGTCGAGCAGTAGCAGCATCGCCGCCTCCGCCTCCTCCTCCTCCTCCGATCGTCCTCCCGCGGCATCGTAGTCGTCGACGTAGTCGTCGGTCGATGACGACGACAACGCGCGGCATGCGTCGGCGCGGGCTCGGACCGCTACTCGACGGGACCGTCGTCGTCGTCCGTCGGGCATGACGACGATCGTCGGACGATCTCCACGGCGGAAAGTCGTCGTCGTCGTCGTCGTCGTCGTCGTCGTCATCGGCGGCCGCGACGGAAACGACGACGGTCGACCGGCATGCGCGGACGACGATCGCGCGCGATGATGACGACGATGATGATGATAATGATGATGCGGCGGGGGGGAGGAGGTGAACGCGGCGCGGTCGTCGTCGTCCGGAGGACCCCATCGAGGGGGCGGGCGTCGGCGTTGGAGCAGGAGGAGGGAGGAGGCACGCCCGGAGATACCGACGAGGGCGCGATGATGATTCGTCATCGTCGTCGTCGTCGTCGTGATCGTCGGTGCGATCGGATCGACGGCGGCCACGATGATGCCGCCTGCGCACGAGGAGAGGATGGCCGCGCAGGAGAGGACGCTTAGCATATTGGGCGGCGACCGACGACTAAGTTGCTGTTATTGCTGTGTTAATATCGTCATTCTGCACTGCAATATTGGCCGACCTTGCACTGAACCATATACAGAGGAGGAAAGATGATGGGAATTGCATCCTACGGAATCGCGGAGGGATTCGGGATTGAAGAATGGGTCCACGCCCGAGGGGTCCTCCAGGAGCAGCACCAAGAGACACTGGATACGTCGCCTCGTTGAATGCTTGAACACCGGCCATTTAGGTGGGGGTGGTAAATATTAAAGCATAATAGACTTTGTGTGCAGCAAACTGATGGAATATGATAGGATTTATTTCTAACGGCGCAACGCGAGTAACGTTTTTCTCCTTATTTCTGGCGATTCAATATACTTAAATATGTGATGGAATGCGACTGAATTTCGAAGTCGCCAATTCGTGTGCAACTCACTCATTTACACAATAATCATAAGAGAGCATTCGGCTACAGGAAGGAAAGCGCATAAAAACAAAAAGCAAACAAGCCAACACAACGCTGACCATAAACCTCACCTGCCACTCGCCACCAAGTGAACAATGGAGCGAGTCGACGAAGCCCCTGGCGTTGCCACGGGGTATCAGGAGCCCGATGTCGATTGGCACGACTTGAGCGAAGAAACGCTGCGTCGGATCGTCAATGACGATGAGGAAGTTGCTGGATTGTTTGTGTCAGGTGTAGACGCCTTCGCTGATGGTCAAATAGATGCCCAATGGGCCGCTGCGGTCGGTAGCGCCGTCGGCGACATCAGACGCTTGCGAAAGCTTGAAATTCGACACTTTTCACGCTGGGATGAAGAAGATCAGTGGAACATCGATTGGGGAATCGATGATTTCGCCCTCAATCAGTTAAATGATCAGTTGAACTTTGATTTTCTCCCTGGACTCGCCCGCAATCGGTCAATTGAGCATTTGGCCATGGTTGAATGCCACTTTCTACCGAACTCCTTTGAGATCATCTTGCCCTTCTTTATGCATAACCATAACCTCCGATGCATTGAAGTGCATGGTTGTGATTTGTCAGAGAATTTCCCCTCCTTCTTATTGGATCTGTCTACATGTGCGACGAATCAACTTGAGCGAGTTCATCTCTACGATAATAATCTGGGGGGAATACAAGTTACAAGGATCACAAAGCCTTGGCTGAGCATCGCAAATTGAGAGACATTTACCTAGTTGAAAACGAAATTTTTAGGAGCGGATTTGTGGCATTATCCAGGCTTCTTCAACATCCTCTTCCAGAATCATTGACGACGAATGTATCACAATTCTCACGGGTGCCTTGGTTGTGAACAAGACTATCAAAGTATTGAACGTTGGCGACCGCAATATTACTGCGACTGGCTGGCGTGTCTTCTCGGCTGTTTTATGCAGTCCCATTTGCTCACTTGAAAGTCTCACACTTAGTGGTTTAGATGATGAAGGCGCTACAATAATTGGAGATTCGTTGGCGAAGAAAAATACCTTGAATAGTCTCGAGCTGAGATCCAGTACTCGCATCACACAGCTGGGTTGCAAGATCTATTGAAGTTTTTGAAAAATCCCAAACTGCAGTCTGCGGGAACTTGGTGCTGGCTGTGAATGGGATGATGCAGGGGCGATTGAATTTGCAAGTTCCTTGGCAGTAAACTCATCGTTAAAAAAATTGAAGATGTTCGGCAACTCCCTCACCGCAACAGGATGGGTTGCATTCTTCAACAGGATGCCCGATTCTACTTGCTCTCTTGAGGAACTGCATCTCGGAGAACTTGAGGACCAAGGAGCAGCTGAATTTGTCAATCGTTTGGCCAGCATGAGCACGCTCCAACTGCTCAAACTTAATTGTTGCTCCTCAATTACCGCCAATGGATGGCGTGGATTCGCACGCGTATTGCAAAACGGCTCCAAGGTGAAGACACTTGAACTCGATGGAAACAATCTGAATGAAGAGGTTGTTATTGATTTTGCCACTGTGCTTGCGAATAACGCCAGCTTGAGGAAGTTACGAATTTGTGGTAGAGAGATCACAGACAAGATTTGGTGTGCATTCGATAGTGTTCTTGACGTTTCGTGCATTGAAAGTACATATCTCTCACACATTGCACACACTTGAGATTGAGAATTGGTTGAATGGAATAGATCGGATGGTGGTTCCAGAAGATCTCGCCCGCCTGTTGCAAATGAATACACATGAAGACAAGGTGGCAGTCGCACGTCAAAAGATCATTGCACACCATTTTTCTGGCGACAACATGGACATCCAAGCATTTTCTGCAATGGACGTGCCTATTTTGCCTCATGCAATCAAATGGATGGTAAGGATCTGATCGGTTTCTCGCTGTTATATCACGTTACGCGGGGCATCCCAGCGATGTTCGAGAAAAATACTTAGATCCAAAAATTAGGTAACCACTCGTCTTGTCTGTTCACAGCTCAATAATGTGTATATTCTAATAGTCGGTGCATTTTCATTTCTATTAATATCCAAGTTAGCCTCCCCACTAATATCTTGTTTTGTCTGTGCGTAACTATGCCAAATGCAGCTCGTCATTGGATGGCAGTCCTCCTCCTTCTCCATTCTATTCCGTTCTGTTACAAAAAAAACTGAAAAGAGGAGGTATCGTACAATTTTGAGGTACGATTTCATGGCGGGAGCTTGAATCGTACTGGATATTCTACCACCCACTATGAATTCGTAGTTTGACTATGAATTCATAGTTCGTACGTTGAGCGAAANGGGAGCAAAAGGGATGAAGTCGGTGCTCGGACTAGCGGCGGCGTATTCTCTGGGCCGCGCCATGGCGGCGGCATCGGCGGGCGACGTCTCTGTCGTGCCCTCGTCGTCGCGGGATGATTTTGCCCCCCACTCCTCGTAGTCGTCGTCGTCCTCCTCCTCCTCCGTTGCCGCCGGCGCCGCTGACGACTGGGTCCCGTCGCGACGACGACTACAATGAGGATGCTCGTTTTGACATCCCGCCGACGGATGAATGCGACCGTCGGCGCATGCCCGAGGTTTTCGGCGGCGGCGGCGGAGCGGGAGGGGCGGGGGAAGGCCTTGTGCCCCTGTCCCTCGTCGGGATGACGCGACGCGGGAACCCCAGCGCGATGGCTGCCACGATAACGATGTTCCTATCCCCTCCGTATCGGTGCCGGGACGTCGCGGACGCCCACCGCGCGCGACTGCTCTCCGCGGGATCTTCCGCGAGCAGCGACAACGTCGACTGCGTCCGCGACGGACGGATGCGATTCCACGCCCTCCCCATGCCGCTGTCCCACGGCGACGCCGACGCCGCCGTGGCCCTCCTGTGTCGCGCGTATGTACTCGTCCGACGTGCCAGTGTCCAAGTGGCCGACATGGAGCATTGATCCGGAATCGAACGAGAGGGATGGGGCGGGGAACGTCGTGATTGGGACGTATGCCACGGGGAAGAGGGTGGTGTACCAGGCCTGATGGGGAAGGATTTGAGGGGACGGAGTCTGAGCCTTGGAAATATAGCGAATAAATTGGGCTTTCTGTTGGGAGGAAGTGCGACGACTGGGGCGGGGGTGGTGGGGGTCCCGCGTCGTTGTCGTCGGTCGTCGGTCGATCACCTTGAGGACGACGGGACGGCGAGCGGCACGTCAAGTGCGAGGGAGGGGGGGAAGAGGACTACGACTACTTCTATGATGACAACGACAACGACTCCGTGATGATGCTCTCCCTCGCCCAACGACTGTTGCATCTCGAAATGAGGGAGGCCGAGATGAGCATCTGGCCATCGTCATTGCCGCGAGTCGATCGTCAAAGGGAGGAGGAGGAGGAGGGGACGACAACGTCATCGTTGCTGCCGCCACGCGGCCAGAGGCGGCGCGCAATCAGCTGCGAACGTCGGAATCCTTGCTCCGGGCGGTGGATGGCAAAGCGGAGACGCGATCGTCGGGAGGAGGAGAAGGCGCGCCTACCTTCTTCCCTTTTGCCTTCCTGTGGGAGGATTCGAAGAAGGAGGAGGACGAGAAGAGGAGGAGGCGAGAGAAGAAGGAGAAGGCATGATTGCTCCTCTCCTCGATCCCCGTCAGCCTGTGGAAATGTTCGAGCTTAGGGCTCTGTTCGCCGATGCACTAGATGGAAAGAGTGGCTCGTTGGATGTTGTCATGTACTATGGTAGTATTGCGCTCCTAACAATATCAAGTTGCAATTGAGAATGTTTCATCGTTATCATTTCTCTCACAAATTGCGAGTAAAAAAACGATTGACTGTCATCCAATGCACCATTGAAGTCCATTCCAATGACAAATTTGGTCACGGGCAATTCGATATCCGCCCTGGCATCCAACAGCCTCCGTCCATCCCTGTCCAACAGTATTATCGGCACGACAAAAGGCAAAAATGAGAGGTGTGATAAAGTCATGGACAAAATGTAGCAAGTGTAATAAACGAACGGAATTTTCATCATTGGTGAGAGAAACAAATGGTAAAAATAATCTTTGGCGATAAGTGTGATATATAAAGGGCGTTTTTGGAGCAGGTGTGATATATGAGGAAAATCAGAAAAATTCAGGTGTGGTATGCATCGAAAAGTCTGAGGTGAAGAGAAAGGAATGGGAAAAAACCTCGGGTGTGATGAATGAATGGTGAGTCCCCAATTATGTGTATATTTAACCTATTTTCCCATTTATTTATTAGCTACTCTATTAACTACGAAGAAAAAAATATAACGCAATCGACAACGAATGGGACAACCATGCCAACGGGGCAATACGGCGCAAGACACATCACCCAATGGAGCATATCGGTGGCTTCATGCAAAGCCCCTAAACGCCGCCACCGGGTGAGTGCTTGCGCCAAATTGGCCCAGTGGACGCCATGGTCGTCGTCGTCATCGTCATGACAAAAGCACTAAACACAACTACTTTTAGCTAGTGTGGTGTATTGTACTTTTTTACTTGCTTATCGTGAGAGTTTCCTACCCCAAAACGGACCCTCTACTCAGCTCATTGAAGCAACAAGCTTTGTTAAAAACTGAAATGGCAAAATTGTAGCCACTGAATAAATTTGGGCAGACATTTTGGGGAATAACTAGAGCACCCCTAACAAAACTTCATTATTTTTTCTCCAACAAAATTCAATTTCATGTGAAGTTTTACATACCAAAATTATTGTCCTCATGGAGCTTGTTCCAAAACTGCAATAACATCGAAGTAATATAAAATAGAAGGTCGACTTTTGTGTTGTGACCCGTTACTAGAAAGATACATTTCTACTTAGTTTGTAGGTAGAGTAGGTACGTACACCACCTGTCATAGATTTACGTAGACCTTGGTACTAAAATATTAATTTCACATTTTTGTTAGGCAAAGCTAGTGCCCAAATCAATTCAGGCATCTGAATTTTGCCCCATTCTTGACATTTTTTTCAAATAACCATAAGTCAATCAAAAATTGGAGAAATTATAAAAATTTTACCAGGAGGAGCGGGACAGCAAGATCTATCTAAAAGTGCAATAAAAAGGTATGATTGGACCAAAACTGTGAGTGTCAGATTTTTTACCAGAATTGGTGCCCAACAGGTCAGGTTTACTCTACAGAGTGTGGGGACTTAAGCTCTTCATAGTGTCAATTGACAATCTGTATCTGTTGTGTCACTGGTGCAATGGATGCTCATTATAACTTCAATAATTGGACAAAGCTGTGCATCATAGCTGACATTTTTGGTGTACCTCATAGTTTTTGACTGGTAGTACTTCAAGCCTGGCTCAAAATCTCTCAAGTCTTTCCCCTCTCTAGATATCTATCACTAGACACTCAATCTTGAATCTCCACCCGGAGCTCGCCTGCGTAACTTTCAGGTACATAGCCAGGACCGGCTGTGAATTCAAAAATAAAATGTCCGATTATCTATGTAGGAATTTGATCCGGGTGGTAAAAGCCAAACCTCCTCCAATCCTTTCTCGGGGTCAAAATAACAAGAGCCCCACCATCATTTTCTGCCAATATTTTAGTCTTGCCTACAACTACCACGCCCCCCCCCATCATGTATCGCCCGGCGGTTAAGCTTCTAACATTATGTTGATTTATGTTTGCCCCTTATTCTTGCTTTCGGGGGGGGTGTTAGTTCCTGTATTTGAACCCCCTGCCCAACCACCGTGCTTTGTGCAGTATTCGTGCTGCTTTTCCCCCCTTCTCCTTGTGCCATGTCGTCCATATTCATGGCACTCTCTGTCTCTGTGCCGCCATACTCATCGTTGCCATTGCTGTCTCCATTTCCATTGCTGTTGCCATCGCCATTGCCGCCATTGCCCTTCCTCCACTTTCACTTTTACGTGATTGTTGTATTTGTTGCCTTTGTTGTGATGCCACCGCTGTCTTCGTTGTCTCCAACTATGCCACCGCCGCCACCGTTGTCATAGTCATCGTCGTCTTTGTTGTCACAGCCGCTGTGGGGGGGACCATGGCTTCCATGGGATGACTGTGGCCATCATGGTTGGTTGGTGTATTTTTTACTTAGCCTACTTTTACCTAGTTGAAGAAATATTACTAGCAATTTTGGCTTTTACCACCCCATCTGCCATTTATTTTTGAGTCTACCGTAAAAGCCGGGGCATGAGCAATTGGTAAACACCCAAGTGTGAAGGTCTAAAACTCTCTTTTTAGCTGGCCAGGTCAGATGTCAGAAATGTATGAAAACCTACGTAGAATAAAAATATTATTTTTTGTAGAAAATCTCCAAGGAGTCCAACGGTGACAACAACCATCACAACCACAATTGCCTTCAGCAGAAAATGTGCCCCTAGAGACAAACAAGAGGCGTTTCATCCTGATCCGGGATAGGGTGTATGGCCCTCAAAACGATCCGATGCTGTGGTGGTGCATCATTGCCAGAACACAGGAGCATTTTGAGGGCCATACACCCTATCATTACCACAAAGAGCACACCCGCTTGCTCGGGGGGTTGTCTCTGATCAATTCGACACGTCAGCATGTGAGATTGTGCCTTGTTGTGTGGGTCTCTAGCTCTAGGGCACCATATTTGGCGGTGGCGGCCATGGTCAGGTGGGCTGTGGCCCCAACCGCTGTTGGCTATTTTTCCCAGGGGGAACCCCAACAAATTGGAATTGGGGATTACCAGAAAGCTTTTTCTGAGGACAATCGTTTTCTTCTAGTTTGGGATGTTAGTTCT